>JAVIAB010000024.1:81216133-81461133 GCA_032433765.1 Megaustenia siamemsis | reverse complement strand
ATTCCTGACACCGCTCCCAGCAGACCTCACTGTTTGACCTCTGACCTCATTCTATGTACAGACTACAGCCCGCGAGGCTATGAGCACCCTTTGTCACTGGGGAGCTACGGCAGGCCGCCCTGCGCCCCGACCGCCGGCATGCATCAGACACATATGGGACAGTCTCCACACAACTCCATGTCAACAGGTAAGTCGCTGCCACACTGTGCGGCCAACACCAGCCTGGCCAGAATAAACGTTACATCTACAAAACTAACAACTACACCCGTGTACTGTACACACGTTTGTTAATGTACATGTGTACACGTGTGTGTAAATTTCCTGTTTACGTATATATGTAAATATTCACATGTACACATGTACGTATATTGGATTTGTTTTGTATTTAAATATGACTAATACACATGTACATAATATTGCTGTACACACACACGTAAATATTACTGCATTGACGCGTACGCAAGTACTACTGTGTACACGAGAATGTAACTGTTAATATTACTATGTGCACACATCAAATAGATCCGTGTAAACATATATGCACAGTACAGTACAGTACAGCACAGCACAGCACAGCACAGCACAGCACAACACAACACAACACAACACACCACAGCACAGTACAACACAGCACAACACAACACAACACAACACACCACAAAACAGAATGCCAAATTCAGGACGTGCCTAGTGCCATGGAGAATATGTTGGTAGTGCTCACATTGTTAGACCACCCACACACTTTATGGACAGCATTACGTAAGTGCTGCCTTCGTTCCCCCCAAAAATATCAGGCGTTCATTTAAGGCTTGGTAAGTCTAGCAGCCGTCGGTTGGGATCGAACTCAACACCTCGCCCGCAGTAGCCACCGCCCTCTCGCGGCTGCCATATCTTAGTGAGCTATAGACGTGACATATTAGTGAGCTATAGATGTGGCATATTAGTGAGCTATAGATGTGACATATTGGTGCTCAATAGTCGTGACACATTCATGATCAATAGACGCGACATATTGGTGCTCAATAGTCGTGACACATTCGTGAGCAATAGACGTGGCATATTAATGAGTAATAGACGTGACATATTAGTGAGCAATGGACGTGACACATTCGTGATCAATAGACGCGACATATTGGTGAGCAATAAACGTGACATATTAGTGAGCACTGGACGTAACACATCCGTGAACAATCAGCGTGACATATTAGTGGGCAATAGACGTGACACATTCATGAGCAATAGACGTGACACATTCGTGTGCAATAGACGTGACATATTAATGAGCAATAGACGCGGCCTATTAGTGAGCAATATGTGTGACAAACAGTCTAGTCATGACACTCCCTTCGGTTGACAGAAAGAGCGCTATGCCGTGGTTAGGGGTTTCAGCTTAAGTTGTTTTCTTTGTTTTCTATATTTCTTGCTGAAAGCTGTTTTCTCTATTTTTTTTTTACAAGCTGATTTACGAGCTGATATAATTTGAGCACTAGTTAAACAGTTGATAAAACAGTCTCTTTATTGTTGATGGTTCGAAAAACAGCTACAGTCACTTCATCCTAAATGTAAGCGCACAGACAAATCAGCTTTTCTCGTCACTTCACCCTAAATGTAAGCGCACACATGACATCAACTTTTTCGTCACTTCATCCTAAATGTAAGCGCACAGACAAATCAGCTTTTCTCGTCACTTCACCCTAAATGTAAGCGCACAGACAAATCAGCTTTTCTCGTCACTTCACCCTAAATGTAAGCGCACACATGACATCAACTTTTTCGTCACTTCATCCTAAATGTAAGCGCACACATGACATCAACTTTTTCGTCACTTCATCCTAAATGTAAGCGCACACATGACATCAACTTTTTCGTCACTTCATCCTAAATGTAAGCGCGCAAACAACATCAACTTTTTCGTCACTTCATCCTAAATGTAAGCGCACAGACAACATCAACTTTTCTCAACTAAATGCACAAACAACATCAACTTTTTCGTCACTCCATCCTAAATGGAAGCGCACATATGACATCAACTTTTTACGTCACTTCATCCTAAATATAAGCGCACAGACAACATCAACTTTCTCGTCATTTCGTCCTAATTGTAAGCGCACAGACATCAACTTTTCTCATCCTAAATGTAAGCGCACAGACAACATCAACTTTTCTCATCACTTCATCAATAAAACCCCTAACGAGATGTTCTTGATGTTTCCTCAGGTCTCATCTCCCCGGGTGTCTCTGTCCCCATTCAGGTCCCAGGCGGTCCCCAGGACATGGGACACCATCACATGGGTGCTATGACGTCGCAATACTGGCCGCGCATCCAATGACGCCAGGCCGATGTGTGGATGCCACTTGCTGTGACATTTGACATTTGACATCACTCCACCATCGAATCAACAAACTATGACAATTTGGTCACGTTCGTGACCTTGTACATGCAAACACGCGCTGTGGCTCACACTGGCTCCACCCTGTGGCTCACACTGGCTCCACCCTAGACCACTGGTCGGTGACGTTTGCTTGACCTTTGCTTAGTGGGCAGTAGGAAAACAAATGTGCCATGTTCGCTTCACACTGGACAGCAACACCCCTGCAGCCTCACAGGCAGGTCCCTGCAGCCTCACAGGCAGGTCCTTGTCAACTCACAGGCAGGTCCCTGCAGCCTCACAGGCAGGTCCTTGCAGCCTCACAGACAGGTCCTTGCAGCCTCACAGACAGGTCCTTGTCAACTCACAGGCAGGTCCTTGCAGCCTCACAGACAGGTCCTTGCAGCCTCACAGACAGGTCCTTGTCAACTCACAGGGCCTCAAAGCCTGTCTGATGAGGGCCTCAAAGACTGTCTGATGGAGGGCCTCAAAGACTGTCTGATGGAGGGCCTCAAAGACTGTCTGATGGAGGGCCTCAAAGACTGTCTGATGGAGGGCCTCAAAGACTGTCTGATGGAGGGCCTCAAAGACTGTCTGATGGAGGGCCTCAAAGACTATCTGATGGAGGGCCTCAAAGACTGTCTGATGGAGGGCCTCAAAGACTGTCTGATGGAGGGCCTCAAAGACTGTCTGATGGAGGGCCTCAAAGACTGTCTGATGGAGGGCCTCAAAGACTGTCTGATGGAGGGCCTCAAAGACTATCTGATGGAGGGCCTCAAAGACTATCTGATGGAGGGCCTCAAAGACTGTCTGATGTAGGACCTCAAAGACTATCTGATGGAGGGCCTCAAAGACTGTCTGATGGAGGGCCTCAAAGACTGTCTGATGTAGGACCTCAAAGACTATCTGATGGAGGGCCTCAAAGACTGTCTGATGGAGGGCCTCAAAGACTATCTGATGGAGGGCCTCAAAGACTATCTGATGGAGGGCCTCAAAGACTGTCTGATGGAGGGCCTCAAAGACTGTCTGATGTAGGACCTCAAAGACTGTCTGATGGAGGGCCTCAAAGACTATCTGATGGAGGGCCTCAAAGACTATCTGATGGAGGGCCTCAAAGACTATCTGATGGAGGGCCTCAAAGACTGTCTGATGTAGGGCCTCAAAGACTGTCTGATGTAGGGCCTCAAAGACTGTCTGATGGAGGGCCTCAAAGACTGTCTGATAGAGGGCCTCAAAGACTATCTGATGGAGGGCCTCAAAGACTATCTGATGGAGGGCCTCAAAGACTATCTGATGGAGGGCCTCAAAGACTATCTGATGGAGGGCCTCAAAGACTATCTGATGGAGGGCCTCAAAGACTATCTGATGGAGGGCCTCAAAGACTATCTGATGGAGGGCCTCAAAGACTATCTGATGGAGGGCCTCAAAGACTATCTGATGGAGGGCCTCAAAGACTATCTGATGGAGGGCCTCAAAGACTATCTGATTGAGGGCCTCAAAGACTATCTGATGGAGGATCTAAAAAACTGTCCTGCACAACAGACGGATGTGAACAACAGAGAGATCTGAACATCAATGCCTGTCAATCAATGCCTGTCAATCAATGCCTGTCAATCAATGCCTGTCAATCAATGCCTGTCAATCAATGCCTGTCAATCAATGCCTGTCAAGTCAACGATTTTGACAGAATTGAAAACACTGACTGACTTGGTTAATGAAGGAGGAGGTAACTCTTGTGCCTGGTCGAACGGAGATGACAAGATGTACAGTACTGCGTCCTTGACCCTCTAATGATGGACAGTTCATCAAGTAT
Organism: Megaustenia siamemsis; assembly: GCA_032433765.1. Taxonomy (NCBI): domain Eukaryota; kingdom Metazoa; phylum Mollusca; class Gastropoda; order Stylommatophora; family Ariophantidae; genus Megaustenia; species Megaustenia siamemsis. The sequence goes on along the minus strand of JAVIAB010000024.1, from coordinate 81,456,951 downwards.
GTTCTGGTAGCGGCGCTAGAGTTAACACATATGACGTCACTCTCCTATCTACTCGTATTTATAGATATGTGTCCATCTTTGTGACACTTCTGAAGACAATGTGTTTCGTCTGACGGAACTGATGTCCGGTTGTCCGTCCCTGCAGCTAACCTCCATGGATTTCAGAATAATAAATGAACACTCTCCTGGGCTCCTAGAGCAGGTCAACCGCTGCTCCTGTGCAGGTTTCGAACACTCTCCTGGGCTCCTAGAGCAGGTCAACCGCTGCTCCTGTGCAGGTTTCGAACACTCTCCTGGGCTCCTAGAGCAGGTCAACCGCTGCTCCTGTGCAGGTTTCCACGTACCCTCCAGTGATAAGGCCTCTGTCATTAGCTTGAAGAGATTGTGTCTGAAGATTATCGATAAAGTCACATTTGTGTGTTAGTGAGACCGTAGTGCCGTCACTGTCTGCCACCATCTTGGAGCCGACATCCCAAGCAACCTATAGTGACATACCCAGTTGTTCTTGCCAACCCCAAGGGTTGCAGTAGCGACAGGTCAGTGTGGACCTGACCAATCACCTCACGTTTGACTTCACAGCGACCAAACTTATCCCCCGCAGGACGAACCAAACTCTAACACGAACCGACACTTACGTCACAAGGCCCCGCCCCTTCGTCGAGAAGGCGTGTTCTCTCAGTTAATCAGATCACGTGACGCTGACACACTCCCACCAATTTGAAACGAACGCTCCCCGTGGAAATTAGCGGGTACTGGCCAGTGGCAGCCCAATATGGCTGCTTGGCTATCAAGATAAAACACAACTTACGATGATTTGTTGTAACTTGGTGTGGAGTCATTGTTGGATATTTGTTGACTTGTATTGAGGGATGTTTGTTCACTTGTGTTGAAGGTTGATCCTGGATGTATGTTGGCTTGAATTAGTGATTACTGATGGATGTTTGATGAATTATATGTGAGGATTATCCTGACATGTTTGATGATTTCTTCATTAGATTATTACTGGATGTTTGGAAAAGGGATGAGGGTGGGTGGGGAGGGCTAAAACTGCATGCTCTTTTACTTGAATATGATTGGGGGGAGGGGGACCTGACCCGAATGTTTGATGGATGGGGGTAGGGGAACTACCCCGAATGTTTGATGTTTATTAACTTGTCGTTCGCTGTTCACATCAAACATAATGTATTTTCCTGCGACCAATGACAGGTATCATGTTATGTGAAATGTCAAAGACTTTGTTTATTGCTATGTCAATGTATGTTTTGAGCCACAAGATGAGCTGTCTACAACTAGATAGTGCTGGTCGTGTATGCAATACTGGTCAGCGTTTGCGCAGTCACGTGATCCATGATTTGCATTTGCCCAGTCTGACCTTCACCTACCTCTCACAGCTGCTTGTACAGAAATGAGGTTAACACCGTCAGCAAGGGACAACAACAATATGTTATCGATTGTGTTCCGCTCACTGGAAGTTCAGGAAATAGAAGTGTGGGAAATAGGTGTGTGGGAAATAGATGTGTGGGGTATAGAAGCGCGAGGAAATAGAAGGGTGAAAGTTAGAAGTGTGGGAATTGGAAATGTTAAAATTAGAAGGGTGAGGAAATAGAAGTGTAAGAAATAATAACGCGTGAAAAGGAATGGCTTGAAATAGAATGGCGAAAACAGTGTGGGAAATTTAATGGGAAACAGTAGGACGGAAATAATATGGTGGGAATTAGAAGGGCGGGGAAATGATTGTGGGTAATAGAATGGTGGGATATAGAAAGCCGAAAAAAAGATGTTGGGAAATAGAGGGGCGGAGATATAGAAGGGTGGAAAATCCAATGAGTAGGAAACAAAATAGCGGGAATAAGAAAGATGGAAAATAGAAAGGTGGGAAATGAAGGATAAATAAAAGGACAAGCATATTCAGTTACAGTTAGAAACATGTTCAGTTACAGTCAGAAACATGTTCAGTTACAGTTAGAAACATGTTCAGTTACAGTTAGAAACATGCTCAGTTACAGTAAGAAACATGTTCAGTTACAGTTAGAAACATGTTCAGTTACAGTTAGAAACATGTCCAGTTACAGTCAGAAACATGTCCAGTTACAGTTAGAAACATGTCCAGTTACAGTTAGAAACATGCTCAGTTACAGTTAGAAACATGCTCAGTTACAGTTAGAAACATGTCCAGTTACAGTCAGAAACATGTCCAGTTACAGTTAGAGACATGCTCAGTTACAGTTAGAAACATGTTCAGTTACAGTTAGAAACATGTTCAGTTACAGTCAGAAACATGTTCAGTTACAGTCAGAAACATGTTCAGTTACAGTCAAAAACATGTTTAGTTACAGTCAGAAACATGTTCAGTTACAGTCAGAAACATGTTCAGTTACAGTAAGAAACATGCTCAGTTACAGTTAGAAACATGCTCAGTTACAGTTAGAAACATGCTCAGTTACAGTTAGAAACATGTCCAGTTACAGTCAGAAACATGTCCAGTTACAGTTAGAGACATGTTCAGTTACAGTCAGAAACATGTTCAGTTACAGTCAGAAACATTTCAGTTACAGTCAGAAACATGTTCAGTTACAGTCAGAAACATGTTCAGTTACAGTCAGAAACATGTTCAGTTACAGTTAGAAACATGTTCAGTTACAGTCAGAAACATGTTCAGTTACAGTTAGAAACATGTTCAGTTACAGTCAGAAACATGTTCAGTTACAGTTAGAAACATGTTCAGTTACAGTCAGAAACATGTTCTGTTACAGTCAGAAACATGTCCAGTTACAGTTAGAAACATGTTCAGTTACAGTCAGAAACATGTTCAGTTACAGTCAGAAACATGTTCAGTTACAGTCAGAAACATGTTTAGTTACAGTCAGAAACATGTTCAGTTACAGTCAGAAACATGTTCAGTTACAGTCAGAAACATGTTCTGTTACAGTTAGAAACATGTTCAGTTACAGTCAGAAACATGTTCAGTTACAGTCAGAAACATGTTCAGTTACAGTCAGAAACATGTTCAGTTACAGTCAGAAACATGTTCAGGTACAGTCAGAAACATGTTTAGTTACAGTCAGAAACATGTTCAGTTACAGTCAGAAACATGTTCAGTTACAGTCAGAAACATGTTCAGTTACAGTCAGAAACATGTTCAGTTACAGTCAGAAACATGTTCTGTTACAGTCAGAAACATGTTTAGTTACAGTCAGAAACATGTTCAGTTACAGTCAGAAACATGTTCAGTTACAGTCAGAAACATGTTCAGTTACAGTCAGAAACGTGTTCAGTTACAGTCAGAAACACGTTCAGTTACAGTCAGAAACATGTTCAGTTACAGTCAGAAACATGTTTAGTTACAGTCAGAAACATGTTCAGTTACAGTCAGAAACATGTTCAGTTACAGTCAGAAACATGTTCAGTTACAGTCAGAAACATGTTCAGTTACAGTCAGAAACATGTTTAGTTACAGTCAGAAACATGTTCAGTTACAGTCAGAAACATGTTCAGTTACAGTCAGAAACATGTTCAGTTACAGTCAGAAACATGTTCAGGTACAGTCAGAAACATGTTCAGTTACAGTCAGAAACATGTTCAGTTACAGTCAGAAACATGTTCAGTTACAGTCAGAAACATGTTCAGTTACAGTCAGAAACATGTTCAGTTACAGTCAGAAACATGTTTAGTTACAGTCAGAAACATGTTCAGTTACAGTCAGAAACATGTTCAGTTACAGTCAGAAACATGTTCAGTTACAGTCAGAAACATGTTCAGTTACAGTTAGAAACATGTTCAGTTACAGTCAGAAACATGTTCAGTTACAGTCAGAAACATGTTCAGTTACAGTTAGAAACATGTTCAGTTACAGTTAGAAACATGCTCAGTTACAGTTAGAAACATGTTCAGTTACAGTTAGAAACATGTCCAGTTACAGTTAGAAACATGTTCAGTTACAGTTAGAAACATGTTCAGTTACAGTTAGAAACATGCTCAGTTACAGTTAGAAACATGTTCAGTTACAGTTAGAAACATGCTCAGTTACAGTCAGAAACATGTTCAGTTACAGTTAGAAACATGCTCAGTTACAGTTAGAAACATGCTCAGTTACAGTTAGAAACATGTTCAGTTACAGTTAGAAACATGTCCAGTTACAGTCAGAAACATGTCCAGTTACAGTTAGAAACATGTCCAGTTACAGTTAGAAACATGTTCAGTTACAGTTAGAAACATGCTCAGTTACAGTTAGAAACATGCTCAGTTACAGTTAGAAACATGTTCAGTTACAGTCAGAAACATGTCCAGTTACAGTTAGAGACATGCTCAGTTACTGTTAGAAACATGTTCAGTTACAGTTAGAAACATGTTCAGTTACAGTTAGAAACATGTCCAGTTACAGTCAGAAACATGTTCAGTTACAGTTAGAAAAATGTTCAGTTACAGTTAGAAACATGCTCAGTTACAGTTAGAAACATGTTCAGTTACAGTTAGAAACATGCTCAGTTACAGTTAGAAACATGCTCATTTACAGTTAGAAACATGTTCAGTTACAGTCAGAAGCATGTTCAGTTACAGTTAGAAACATGCTCAGTTACAGTTAGAAACATGTTCAGTTACAGTTAGAAACATGTCCAGTTACAGTTAGAAACATGTTCAGTTACAGTTAGAAACATGTTCAGTTACAGTTAGAAACATGTCCAGTTACAGTTAGAAACATGTTCAGTTACAGTTAGAAACATGCTCAGTTACAGTTAGAAACATGTTCAGTTACAGTTAGAAACATGTCCAGTTACAGTCAGAATCATGTTCAGTTACAGTCAGAAACATGTTCAGTTACAGTCAGAAACATGCTCAGTTACAGTTAGAAACATGTCCAGTTACAGTCAGAAACATGTTCAGTTACAGTCAGAAACATGTTCAGTTACAGTTAGAAACATGTTCAGTTACAGTCAGAAACATGTTTAGTTACAGTCAGAAACATGTTCAGTTACAGTCAGAAACATGTTCAGTTACAGTCAGAAACATTTCAGTTACAGTCAGAAACATGTTCAGTTACAGTCAGAAACATGTTCAGTTACAGTCAGAAACATGTTCAGTTACAGTTAGAAACATGTTCAGTTACAGTCAGAAACATGTTCAGTTACAGTCAGAAACATGTTCTGTTACAGTCAGAAACATGTTCAGTTACAGTCAGAAACATGTTCAGTTACAGTCAGAAACATGTTCTGTTACAGTCAGAAACATGTCCAGTTACCTTTAGAAACATGTTCAGTTACAGTCAGAAACATGTTCAGTTACAGTCAGAAACATGTTCAGTTACAGTCAGAAACATGTTTAGTTACAGTCAGAAACATGTTCAGTTACAGTCAGAAACATGTTCAGTTACAGTCAGAAACATGTTCAGTTACAGTTAGAAACATGTTCAGTTACAGTCAGAAACATGTTCAGTTACAGTCAGAAACATGTTCAGTTACAGTTAGAAACATGTTCAGTTACAGTTAGAAACATGTTCAGTTACAGTCAGAAACATGTTCAGTTACAGTTAGTAACATGTTCAGTTACAGTTAGAAACATGTTCAGTTACAGTCAGAAACATGTTCAGTTACAGTCAGAAACATGTTCAGTTACAGTTAGAAACATGTTCAGTTACAGTCAGAAACATGTTCAGTTACGGTTAGAAACATGTTCAGTTACAGTCAGAAACATGTTCAGTTACAGTTAGAAACATGTTCAGTTACAGTTAGAAACATGTTCAGTTACAGTTAGAAACATGTTCAGTTACAGTTAGAAACATGTTCAGTTACAGTCAGAAACATGTTCAGTTACAGTTAGAAACATGTTCAGTTACAGTTAGAAACATGTTCAGTTACAGTCAGAAACATGTTCAGTTACAGTTAGAAACATGTTCAGTTACAGTTAGAAACATGTTCAGTTACAGTTAGAAACATGTTCAGTTACAGTCAGAAACATGTTCAGTTACAGTTAGAAACATGTTCAGTTACAGTCAGAAACATGTTCAGTTACAGTCAGAAACATGAGATGACAAGAAGAGAGCTGGAGATGAATACTGACGCCGGACACATGAGTTGTGAGAACAGGAAGAGGCTAGTCAGACATGAAATAGGAGCTGAGCACGTGCTCAAGGAAGGAAACACACAGGTAGATACCAGTTTCTATCATGCGCCCCCCTCCCCCAAACACACACATAAATTAATGATGCCACGTGTTCTGTTCCCTGTCTCTAACTACTGAGCCAGTCAAAATACAACCGGTCGAGTTGACGTTTTGATTGATGTCACCGTAACCTGAGTATCTAAACACACGTGACCTTCAGTTCCTGGAAACAGACCAAGAGTGACCGTAACTGTCCAGCTACACTAGAGACCCTCACACAAATACATGGCACGCTGGACGCCGGGGGCAGGGCCCTAGCTTATACATAGACAGACAGGTCGACACAGACAGGCAGACAGATTAGATAGACAGACAGACACAGACCGACAGACAGACAGATAGATAGATAGATAGATAGATAGGTAGGTAGATAGATAGATAGATAGATAGATAGATAGATAGATAGATAGATAGATAGATAGATAGATAGATAGATAGATAGATAGATAGATAGATAGATAGATAGATAGATAGATTAGATTGATAGATTAGATTGATAGATTCGATAGATAGATTAGATAGATAGATGGACAGATGAATAGAGACAGAGAGAGAGACAAAGAGAGAGAGAAGGGAACTCAGGGACCTATACTCCAAGTTTGACAAAAGAATCGCTGCCCTCGTTACTTCAAGGCTGCATTTTCTTTAAAAAAAACAAACCTCGACAAAGTAACGATAGTGGTGGCACTATGAGAAAAGTCACGTGACGCCTCAGACCCCGCCCACAACGCATCATTTCTAGCAATCACTCTACCAGTAGAGGTGCGCGTGGCCGTGCGGCTAAAACCACTGTTCCGCTAGTTGAAAAGCTGACGTACGGTGTTCGAAGCCCGCGGTAGACAGACAGGATTTTTACTATCGGGAGTGCAATAAAAATCCTGAGTCTCACACGTCGTGGCGACTGCTTGACCAAGCGGCCTTTATCCCTCCGGTTCTATCGTTGCCCCCCGACATACACCAGCAATGGTACTATTTGTCGTAAAGATAGTTTTTTTTTTACTCTACCAGTTAGATTGGTCAACTTTGGGCTAAACAATTGAGACGTTTAGTTTGTTTATTGTAGAATGTTTCCGTCTAGTTTTGGGCTAATTCAGTGTACATTCTGTTCACATGTCACGTGACAGCTGATGGGGTGGGAGGAGTTGTATCGGGGGCCCTCGTTCCCCCCTCGTGTGTCGGCGCAGGCTGTGTGTGAGTGCTGTACTGTAAGTGTTTATATGTGTAGAAGAGAGCTCTACTGTATGTGTGTGAGAGTGCTGTCGTGAGTCTCTGACGCCTGCATGCCCTGACACACAGACACGCGCTGACACGCAGACACGCGCTGACACACAAACACGCGCTGAAACACAAACAAGTGCAGATAAAATCGCACGCTGACACACACACGCTCTGACACACAAAAACGCGCTGACACACAAAAATGCGCTGATACGCAAACACGCGCTGACACAGAAAAACGCGTGGACACACAAAAATGCGCTGACACACAAACACGCGCTGACACAGAAAAACGCGCTGACACACACAAATGCGCTGACACACAAACACGCGCTGACACAGAAAGACGCGCGGACACGCAAACATGCGCTGACACACAAACACGCGCTGACACAGAAAAACGCGCGGACACACAGACACACGCTAACACACGTGGTGCGTGTATCAAACAGAAGTGAGTTCTTGATGGTGGCGTGTGTGCGTTTGTGTGTGTGGTTGACTGAACGTGTCGTGTGTGGTTGTATGAGCGCGTGCTTGGTTATGTTCACCATCATCATCGAGTGCCTTCTCCGCAACGAAGGTTGGCTAGGTACGGCACTCGATGATGATGATGAATATAACCAAGCTGGTCATGTTCAGCGAGTGAAAGAGAGAGAGAGACAGAGAGACAGAGAGAGAGTGTGAGAGAGAAAGAGAGACAGAGAGAGAGAGAGAGAGAAAAAAGAGAATGAGAGAGCGAGACAATATGTCCGGTCGCGTGAACATGTTTCTGAACAAATTCAAGGGCAATCATGACGTCAGTTTTCGTTGACGACGGTGCCAGTTGTCTGTTCCTGGTTTCAGCTTAGTGACGTGACATGTGCTGGTTGACCCCGACCTGTCGTGCTGGCACTAGACACCTGTACAGGTGAGAAAGGTCAATTCTGAGGGTTGTAAACATTCAGGTGAGAGTATAGTGATGTTAAACTGTAGACGTTTGTTTGAGGCTGGTAGCGACCGTGTTTGAGGCTGGTGGTGGCCGTGTTTGAGGCTGACAGCGACCGTGTTTGAGGCTGGTAGCGACCGTGTTTGAGGCTGGTGGTGGCCGTGTTTGAGGCTGGTGGTGGCCGTGTTTGAGGCTGGTGGTGGCCGTGTTTGAGGCTGACAGCGACCGTGTTTGAGGCTGGTGGCGGCCGTGTTTGAGGCTGGTGGCGACCGTGTTTGAGGCTGGTGGTGGCCGTGTTTGAGGCTGGTAGCGACCGTGTTTGAGGCTGGTGGTGGCCGTGTTTGAGGCTGACAGCGACCGTGTTTGAGGCTGGTGGTGGCCGTGCTTGAGGCTAGAAGTGACAACATTTGTCTTGTAGCGACGGTGTTTGAGGTTAGTAGCGACCGTGTATGAGGCTGGTTGTAATTGTGTTGAGGCTGTTATATACCATATTTGATGCTTTGGACCAACGTGTGTGAGGCTGGTGTTATCGTGTTTGAGCCTGCTGTTAAATGTGATTAAGAGAAACAAAGAGATAGACAGATAAGTGAGAATGTATGAGACAGAGAGTGTGTGTGTTCGAAACAAGAGAAGCAAGATTAAACATGTACAGAGGTTTATTGTTTATGCAAACTGGGATTTAGAGAAAATAAAAATACGTGATCAGAATTGGGGAACAAAATATGAGAGAGAGAAAATACAACGATTGAACGAGAATACAAATAAGAGAATCTGAGAGAAGTTGAGAGAGAGAGAGATGGAAAATGTAAGAAATAAAGTAATAGAGAGAGAGAGAGAGAGAGAGAGAGAGCTAGCGAGAAAGTAAAGCTACTGCTGACTGAGCACAAACTTGTACCGAGATAAGTGTGTGTGTGTGTGTGTGCGTGCGTGCGTGCGCGCGTGCGTGTGCGTGTTCCGTCTCCACTCATCGCGTACTGATCAGTGAGGCAGTAATGATAACAACTTAATTACTTGAAAGTAATGAGAGAACACATTAATAATACATGACAGCAATGGCAAAAAATTAATTATGTTTTACGGAAATTGTATAAACTAATTAATGATACATTACTGTAATGGTATAATACATTAATAATATATTACAGTAATGTTATAATATATTAATAATACATTACAGTGATGGCAAAAAAATATGTATTACGCAAATAGTATAACAAATTAATAATACATTACAGTAATGCTATAATAAAATAATGTATTATAGTAATTGTAAACAAATTAAAGATACATTACAGTAATGCTATAATAAATTCATAACACATTACTGTAATGAAGCTAAATAATGACTTGCTTGTGTTGATAGAAATAAAGATTGATGTGAGAGAGAACTTGTCATTCTATGTTCACTGTATCTTCTCCATTTTGACTCTGTGTCCACATGACATGAACTGAAAATAAATAATGAGAAAGATATCAACTTGCTTTCTTTTCTTCTGTGACCATTACAGTCTGATTGTGTCCCTTATGTGTTGTGATCTCACTCTGGTTGTGCTCCTTATGTGTTGTGATCTCACTCTGGTTGTGTCCCTTATGTGTTGTGATCTCACTCTAGTTGTGTCCCTTATGTGTTGTGATCTCACTCTAGTTGTGTCCCTTATGTGTTGTGATCTCACTCTGATTGTGTCCCTTATGTGTTGTGATCTCACTCTGGTCGTGCTCCTTATGTGTTGTGATCTCACTCTGGTTGTCCTCCTTATGTGTTGTGATCTCACTCCATAGCTCGTTTCAAATCACGTGCCCAACTTCAAACGCAAAAAAATGTATATTTAACAAATATCTTGCAGCTGCAGTTTTCTTAAAGCGGCGAATTTCTTTGATGTTTGTCAAAATTGTAAATTGTGAACCCCTAAAGAATAGAAATTACCGTAGTTGCTGGTCTATGATTAATTTTCACTAGGTAAAGGCGTGGCCGTAATGGGGAAATAACTGAATAAGGAAAAACACCAGGAGAATTATTGTCTTCTCAGTTCGAGGACGGACGATAATATCAAGGTATACCTGTATGTCCAATTTTCATAGTTGTGTGGTCCTGAAAAGGACCGTTTGTTGAACTAATTTAAGGTAATATAGGGGCCAACATTGTGGGGGCTATATACTTTCATTCTGAATCAGACGAGTCTAAAAGATTAATAACTGTTTGGGGTTGAACATTCCACAAACCATCATTTTTCCAATATTCCTCTTCCTGTTTTAAGACGTGGTCTTCACATTTAGCCCAATAATCTTTGTCTATATTTAATAAAGCGAGATTAGCAAGAGTCTTTACATCGCATATTTTGAATGTTGTAATTTCATCTGCCACTTGTCCTTTTAATTTTGCCCAGATTAGTTCTATTGGATTTAAATGAGCATGGTAAGGTGGCAGCCTCAAACTTATATGACCGTGCTCTTGGATAATCTTATCTATTTGAAAAAATCTTTGTCCTTTGTTTTTGCTTTACTAGAGATAGTAATTCAGGTTTTAAGTACATGTTATTAAATTGTATGTGCTCCTTTGTGAGCCATATCTTAATAGCATCTTTTGTACTGGATGACGTCGGGACTTTATCTTCAAGTGCAACAATGTTGTGGTACGCTGCATTGTCCATTATTAGGCAAGATGGTCGATCTAGTGATGGGAGAACAGAATTTTCAATCCAATGTCTAAATATGTGACCATTCATCTCAGAGTGATAATCCCGATTGTCTATGGATTTTGAAAGAAAAATGAGCTCTGCATTCTGTATTAGTCCATGTTGTCGACTACCTGCATGAGCAATTATCAAGCGCTGTCCTTTGCTGCTAGGTATTAATCTCTTAATCTTTCCATCTGATGACTGCCATTCCCTTTGGTTAGTGTGGTGAGCATTGATCCATGTTTCATCCAAGTACACAATATCATAACCTTGCTTGCGCACCTCTTTTACTTCACGTAAGTACTTGTTTCTCATGACTACTATATGTGGCTTCTCACAGATGATGTTTCGTCCATTGGAATACTTTCTGAATGTAAAGCCTGCAGCTCTCACATTCCTCCATAATGTAGACTTTGATATTTCAATACTGTTGTTCTTTTTCAGCGATACTTTTAATTTTCTTATTGTAACAGTTTCATTCATACCCAACATTTTGCGAATTTCACTTCTAATAAGTTCACTGTCGAAATTATCCAACATTTTTGCTCTACCTTGTGATTTTGTATATTTTGAACATTGACGGTCACGTGCTTGAATCCAGCGATTAAATGACCGTTTAGATAAATCCAAAATGTGTCTTGTCCTATTCTCAGGGTTTTCTCAAGAAAGAAATAATCTTCCTCGTTTAGCCTCTTTGCAAAAATAGTCATACATTTTTATTGCGATGTTTTGTAAACTGCAGAATTTCATTTTAAGACTCATGATAAATGTTATCGTTCCACGTCTCCACCTATGAATGAACGGAAATGGAACACACAATTTCTCGTGTTTTTTACAAGTGTCTAATTGTGTCAAAAACCCACGGAAAACGTGCAAACACGTCAATTTTACCGTGTATGGATTTTTACTCGCTATTTTTAACTTAAAATACTGTAAACATTAAGTTTTGACTACATCAATGGGTCGTTATAAATTTATATAAATCAAATAAGCAACAATAATAACCACATGTTTTTTTTAAAATGAAATTAATTCCCTGTTGGGTTCTAATCATTATAACTTTACATGCAAATTTTGACAAACTTACAACAAGCGGTTAAAAAGCTATCGATTTTAAAAGTTGGGCACGAGTTATGAAACAAGCTATAGTGTGTCCCTTATGTATTGTGATCTCACTCTAGTTGTGTCCCTTATGTGTTGTGATCATAACATGTGCCATATGTGTTGCCGTCACACTCTAGTTGTGTCCCCTTTGTGTTGCCGTTACGCTCTAGTTGTGTCCCTTTGTGTTGCCGTCACACTCTCGTTGTGTCCCTATGTGTTGCCGTCACACTCTAGTTGTGTCCCTTTGTGTTGCCGTTACGCTCTAGTTGTGTCCCCTTTGTGTTGCCATCACACTCTCGTTGTGTCCCCTATGAGTTGCCATCACACTCTCGTTGTGTCCCCTTTGTGTTGCCATCACACTCTCGTTGTGTCCCCTTTGTGTTGCCATCACACTCTCGTTGTGTCCCCTATGAGTTGCCCTCACACTCTTGTTGTACGTCCCCTATGTGTTGTTCATTTTTCATTGTTTATTTTCCTCTCTTCCCTTTGTCAGTGTGTATTGTCACCTCTTCCTTTGTCATTGGTTATTCACCTCACCGGCCACTTATTTCCTTGTCTCTAGTTACTGTCACCTCTTTCCTTGTCTCTAGTTACTGTCACCTCTTTCCTTGTCTCTAGTTACTGTCACCTCTTCCTTGTCACTAGTTACTGTCACCTCTTTCCTTGTCTCTAGTTACTGTCACCTCTTTCCTTGTCTCCAGTTACTGTCACCTCTTTCCTTGTCTCTAGTTACTGTCACCTCTTTCCTTGTCTCTAGTTACTGTCGCCTCTTTCCTTGTCTCTAGTTACTGTCACCTCTTTCCTTGTCTATAGTTACTGTCACCTCTTTCCTTGTCTCTAGTTACTGTCACCTCTTTCCTTGTCTCTAGTTACTGTCACCTCTTTCCTTGTCTATAGTTACTGTCACCTCTTTCCTTGTCTCTAGTTACTGTCACCTCTTTCCTTGTCTCTAGTTACTGTCACCTCTTTCCTTGTCACTAGTTACTGCCACCTCTTTCCTTGTCACTAGTTCACTAGTTACTGTCACCTCTTTCCTTGTCACTAGATATTGTCACCTCTTTCCTTGTCACTAGTTACTGTCACCTCTTTCCTTGTCACTAGTTACTGTCACCTCTTTCCTCGTCTCTAGTTACTGTCACCTCTTTCATCGTCTCTAATTACTGTCACCTCTTTCCTCGTCTCTAGTTACTGTCACTTCTTTCCTTGTCTCTATTTACTGTCATCTCTTTCCTTGTCTCTAGTTACTGTCATCTCTTTCCTTGTCTCTAGTTACTGTCATCTCTTTCCTTGTCTCTAGTTACTGTCATCTCTTTCCTTGTCTCTAGTTACTGTCATCTCTTTCCTTGTCTCTAGTTACTGTCATCTCTTTCCTTGTCTCTAGTTACTGTCATCTCTTTCCTGTCTCTAGTTACTGTCACCTCTTTCCTTGTCTCTAGTTACTGTCACTTCTTTCCTTGTCTCTAGTTACTGTCACTTCTTTCCTTGTCTCTAGTTACTGTCACCTCTTTCCTCGTCTCTAGTTACTGTCACCTCTTTCATCGTCTCTAGTTACTGTCACCTCTTTCCTCGTCTCTAGTTACTGTCACTTCTTTCCTTGTCTCTAGTTACTGTCACTTCTTTCCTTGTCTCTAGTTACTGTCACCTCTTTCCTCGTCTCTAGTTACTGTCACCTCTTTCATCGTCTCTAGTTACTGTCACCTCTTTCCTCGTCTCTAGTTACTGTCACCTCTTTCCTCGTCTCTAGTTACTGTCACCTCTTTCATCGTCTCTAGTTACTGTCACCTCTTTCCTCGTCTCTAGTTACTGTCACCTCTTTCCTCGTCTTTAGTTACTGTCACCTCTTTCCTCGTCTCTAGTTACTGTCACCTCTTTCATCGTCTCTAATTACTGTCACCTCTTTCCTCGTCTCTAGTTACTGTCACCTCTTTCTTTGTCTCTAGTTACTGTCACTTCTTTCCTTGTCTCTAGTTACTGTCACCTCTTTCCTTGTCTCTAGTTACTGTCACTTCTTTCCTTGTCTCTAGTTACTGTCACCTCTTTCATCGTCTCTAATTACTGTCACCTCTTTCCTCGTCTCTAGTTACTGTCACCTCTTTCCTCGTCTCTAGTTACTGTCACCTCTTTCCTCGTCTCTAGTTACTGTCACCTCTTTCCTTGTCTCTAGTTACTGTCACTTCTTTCCTTGTCTCTAGTTACTGTCACCTCTTTCCTTGTCTCTAATTACTGTCACCTCTTTCCTCGTCTCTAATTACTGTCACCTCTTTCCTTGTCTCTAGTTACTGTCACCTCTTTCCTCGTCTCTAGTTACTGTCACCTCTTTCCTCGTCTCTAGTTACTGTCACCTCTTTCCTCGTCTCTAGTTACTGTCACCTCTTTCCTTGTCTCTAGTTACTGTCACTTCTTTCCTTGTCTCTAGTTACTGTCACCTCTTTCCTTGTCTCTAATTACTGTCACCTCTTTCCTCGTCTCTAGTTACTGTCACCTCTTTCCTCGTATCTAGTTACTGTCACCTCTTTCCTCGTCTCTAGTTACTGTCACCTCTTTCCTTGTCTCTAGTTACTGTCACTTCTTTCCTTGTCTCTAGTTACTGTCACCTCTTTCCTTGTCTCTAGTTACTGTCACCTCTTTCCTTGTCTCTAGTTACTGTCACTTCTTTCCTTGTCTCTAGTTACTGTCACTTCTTTCCTTGTCTCTAGTTACTGTCACTTCTTTCCTTGTCTCTAGTTACTGCCACCTCTTTCCTCGTCTCTAGTTACTGCCACCTCTTTCCTCGTCTCTAGTTACTGCCACCTCTTTCCTCGTCTCTAGTTACTGCCACCTCTTTCCTCGTCTCTAGTTACTGTCACCTCTTTCCTCGTCTCTAGTTACTGTCACCTCTTTCCTCGTCTCTAGTTACTGCCACCTCTTTCCTCGTCTCTAGTTACTGCCACCTCTTTCCTCGTCTCTAGTTACTGCCACCTCTTTCCTGTCTCTAGTTACTGTCACTTCTTTCCTTGTCTCTAGTTACTGTCATCTCTTTCCTTGTCTCTAGTTACTGTCATCTCTTTCCTTGTCTCTAGTTACTGTCACCTCTTTCCTTGTCTCTAGTTACTGTCACTTCTTTCCTTGTCTCTAGTTACTGTCACTTCTTCCTTGTCTCTAGTTACTGTCACCTCTTTCCTTGTCTCTAGTTACTGTCATCTCTTTCCTTGTCTCTAGTTACTGTCATCTCTTTCCTTGTCTCTAGTTACTGTCACTTCTTTCCTTGTCTCTAGTTACTGTCACTTCTTTCCTTGTCTCTAGTTACTGTCACTTCTTTCCTTGTCTCTAGTTACTGTCACTTCTTTCCTTGTCTCTAGTTACTGTCACTTCTTTCCTTGTCTCTAGTTACTGTCACTTCTTTCCTTGTCTCTAGTTACTGTCACTTCTTTCCTTGTCTCTAGTTACTGTCACCTCTTTCCTTGTCTCTAGTTACTGTCATCTCTTTCTTGTCTCTAGTTACTGTCATCTCTTTCCTTGTCTCTAGTTACTGTCACCTCTTTCCTTGTCTCTAGTTACTGTCACCTCTTTCCTTGTCTCTAGTTACTGTCATCTCTTTCCTTGTCTCTAGTTACTGTCACTTCTTTCCTTGTCTCTAGTTACTGTCATCTCTTTCCTTGTCTCTAGTTACTGTCACCTCTTTCCTTGTCTCTAGTTACTGTCACTTCTTTCCTTGTCTCTAGTTACTGTCACTTCTTTCCTTGTCTCTAGTTACTGTCACTTCTTTCCTTGTCTCTAGTTACTGTCACCTCTTTCCTCGTCTCTAGTTACTGTCATCTCTTTCCTTGTCTCTAATTACTGTCACCTCTTTCCTTGTCTCTAATTACTGTCACCTCTTTCCTTGTCTCTAGTTACTGTCATCTCTTTCCTTGTCTCTAATTACTGTCACCTCTTTCCTTGTCTCTAGTTACTGTCATCTCTTTCCTTGTCTCTAATTACTGTCACCTCTTTCCTTGTCTCTAATTACTGTCACCTCTTTCCTTGTCTCTAATTACTGTCACCTCTTTCCTTGTCTCTAATTACTGTCACCTCTTTCCTCGTCTCTAGTTACTGTCACCTCTTTCCTTGTCTCTAATTACTGTCACCTCTTTCCTTGTCTCTAATTACTGTCACCTCTTTCCTCGTCTCTAATTACTGTCATCTCTTTCCTTGTCTCTAATTACTGTCACCTCTTTCCTTGTCTCTAATTACTGTCATCTCTTTCCTTGTCTCTAATTACTGTCACCTCTTTCCTCGTCTCTAGTTACTGTCATCTCTTTCCTTGTCTCTAATTACTGTCACCTCTTTCCTTGTCTCTAATTACTGTCACCTCTTTCCTTGTCTCTAGTTACTGTCATCTCTTTCCTTGTCTCTAATTACTGTCACCTCTTTCCTTGTCTCTAATTACTGTCACCTCTTTCCTCGTCTCTAGTTACTGTCACCTCTTTCCTTGTCTCTAATTACTGTCACCTCTTTCCTCGTCTCTAGTTACTGTCATCTCTTTCCTCGTCTCTAGTTACTGTCACCTCTTTCCTTGTCTCTAATTACTGTCACCTCTTTCCTCGTCTCTAGTTACTGTCATCTCTTTCCTTGTCTCTAATTACTGTCACCTCTTTCCTCGTCTCTAGTTACTGTCATCTCTTTCCTTGTCTCTAATTACTGTCACCTCTTTCCTCGTCTCTAGTTACTGTCACCTCTTTCCTTGTCTCTAATTACTGTCACCTCTTTCCTCGTCTCTAGTTACTGTCACCTCTTTCCTTGTCTCTAATTACTGTCATCTCTTTCCTCGTCTCTAGTTACTGTCATCTCTTTCCTTGTCTCTAGTTACTGTCATCTCTTTCATTTGTCAATGTTGACTGTCACCTCTTTCCTCGTCTCTAGTTACTGTCACCTCTTTCCTTGTCTCTAATTACTGTCACCTCTTTCCTTGTCTCTAATTACTGTCATCTCTTTCCTCGTCTCTAGTTACTGTCACCTCTTTCCTTGTCTCTAATTACTGTCATCTCTTTCATTTGTCAATGTTGACTGTCATCTCCTCTCTAATTCTGATGTCGGCTCCTGTTTGTCGTGTCTATATCTTCTACTTGTTTCTTCCCTTCGTCTCTCTGGTCTACGGTTCCGACCTTCAACTGACTATGACCTTGACTGTGCACGGCCCTTCATGAATTCTTTGGCAGTAGCCTGACGTCAGTGATGGACCACACAATCTGCCTTGTAGCTTAGTCTTGTCCCATGTTGGGATAACGGACAAAACATGCAACAAAATACGTAATAAAACACATCATAACCTATCAAAACATATCAAAACATAACATATACATTAATATAATTTATCAAAACATAACATACTACAACACATAATGTAGAATAATAGCCCAATTATCGTCAATTTACAGCAATTTCGCATTTATTATATTCTTCTACTTCTTCTTTCCTTCCTCATCTGCCTTTCAGCGTCGAGGGGAGATATAAGCGGTCTTTTGCTCTTCTTTTCGCCTCTGCTGCTGTTATGTTTCATAGTGCTTCTAATATTCCATCGATCCATCTTTTTCGTGGTCGGCCCTTGGGTCTGGTGTTCTCACAACGTTTGTTGAAGGCTCGTTATGTTGTGTTTTGATCTTTCTGCCTTGTCACTTGGCCAAACCATTTTATCTTACTCCGTATGTTGTTAGTGTCTCCCACAGTTGTTCTCTGTTTACTCTGTCGAATGCTTTTTCCTGGTCAATGAAGGCTATGTATAAGTTTTGATTGTGTTCTGTCGTTTTTTTTCTGCAAGCTGTTTTAAGGTGAATAGAGCGTCGGTACATTCTCTGCTTTTTATTTTTATTTTGAAACGTCATTTGAGAATCGCTTAACTGTAGTTCTATTATTGGTCTCAGCCTTTTCCCCAAGATTTTGGCGTATAGCTTTCCTACATGGCTGAGAAGAGATATACCTCTATATTGATTGCAGTCTTTTTTGCTGCCTTTCTTTCTTCATATTGGTATGATGATTGCCTGTTGCCAGTCTTCTGGGGCTTGTTGTTGGTGCCATGCTGCATTAAATATTCTGTGCAGCCATTGCACTCCTGTTTCTCCTGCTGCTGCTATTATTTCTATTGGTATGTTATCTATCACCGGTGCTTTATTTCTTGGTGCATATTTGATTACTTCTTCGATTTCCTCTTCCGTGATGTTGAGTTCAGTGTTTGTGCATTCTTGCGTGGTTTATTTTGTATTTTTGGTAGTTGGTGCCATTAATATGTCTTCAAAATATTCTTTCCATCTCTCTTGCATACTCGTATGTTGGTTATTTGACATTGACTGTCCGTCTTTGTCATTTTTGAGCTCACTAGTATCGTTGTCTTCTTTGCTCGCTCTTGTTGCTTTTATAGCTATGTAGAGATCTCTTGTGGCTTTTATAGCTATGTAGAGATCTCTTGTTGCTTTTATAGCTATGTAGAGATCTCTTGTTGCTTTTATAGCTTTGTAGAGATCTCTTGTTGCTTTTATAGCTTTGTAGAGATCGCTTGCTGCTTTTATAGCTATGTAGAGATCTCTTGTTGCTTTTATAGCTATGTAGAGATCTCTTGTTGCTTTTATAGCTTTGTAGAGATCGCTTGTTGCTTTTATAGCTTTATAGAGATCGCTTGTTGCTTTTATAGCTATGTAGAGATCTCTTGTTGTTTTTATAGCTTTGTAGAGATCTCTTGTTGCTTTTATAGCTTTGTAGAGATCGCTTGTTGCTTTTATAGCTTTGTAGAGATCGCTTATTGCTTTTATAGCTATGTAGAGATCTCTTGTGGCTTTTATAGCTTTGTAGAGATCTCTTGTTGCTTTTATAGCTATGTAGAGATCTCTTGTTGCTTTTATAGCTTTGTAGAGATCGCTTGTTGCTTTTATAGCTTTGTAGAGATCGCTTGTTGCTTTTATAGCTATGTAGAGATCGCTTGTTGCTTTTATAGCTTTGTAGAGATCGCTTGTTGCTTTTATAGCTATGTAGAGATCGCTTGTTGCTTTTATAGCTTTGTAGAGATCGCTTGTTGCTTTTATAGCTTTGTAGAGATCTCTTGTGGCTTTTATAGCTATGTAAAGATCGCTTGTTGCTTTTATAGCTATGTAGAGATCGCTTGTTGCTTTTATAGCTATGTAGAGATCTCTTGTTGCTTTTATAGCTATGTAGAGATCGCTTGTTGCTTTTATAGCTTTGTAGAGATCGCTTGCGGCTGTCTTGTTGCCCCTGCTCATCCCTTGTCCGAAATCTGTCAAGGCGTTTTTCTTCTTTGAACAAAATTTGAACTTTTTCTCCCCGAACTAAGGCATATAACTAAGGCATATAACTAAGGCATATAACTAAGGCATATAACTAAAGCATATAACTAAGGCATATAACTAAGGCATATAACTAAGGCATATAACTAAGGCATATAACTAAGGCATATAACTAAGGCATATAACTAAGGCATATAACTAAGGCATATAACTAAGGCATATAACTAAGGCATATAACTAAGGCATATTTATTCATATCCCGTTAGGTTCTTATTCTCCCTCCAATATTTAAACAGTTTCTTCTTTTCTTTAATTGCTTCTCTGATTGCTTCAATACATTTATTATGAATTGATCAAATCTTTATCGTATCGCTTGTCTTGACAACGTATCTTTGCATCCTATCTCTTTGACTTTGTTTTGTTTTTCTTGGACAGAGCTTCCTGCAATGAGCGCACGATAGCTGTCCCCTGACCACACAGAGGTGCCTCCACTTTTCTCTGGCTTTAAAGCTGTCAGAGTTGTCCGCTCTCGTGCGCTCCTTATCTCGACAATACAAACCTGTTTCTCTGACGGTTTCTTGTATCAATGTAGATAGAATTCAATATCAGTTTGTTGTAGCTTCCTTAATCTCCTCTAGCCTGTAGCTAGTCCCTGAAGAATCGGGTGTCCCATTCTCACCCAGCTCTTGTGTTGACAAGTAGCTAGGCAACAAACAGGTTCATGTTGACAAGTAACTAGGCAACAAACAGGTTCATGTTGACAAGTAACTAGGCAACAAACAGGTTCATGTTGACAAGTAACTAGGCAACAAACAGGTTCATGTCTGCCGGAGTGATGTTCTCACCATCGTAACTTTGGAAGAGGTCAAGGATCTCAGGTAGCCAAACAACAAACAGTTTGAAAGCTTCACTCTTCTTCTTTCCTTCCTCATTTGCCTTTCAGCGTCGAGGGGAGATATAATTTGCAGTCTTTTGCTCTTCTGTTCACCTCTGCTGCTGTTATGTTTCCTAGTGCTTCTAATATTCCACCGATCTATCTTTTTCGTGGTCGACCCTTGGGTCTGGTGTTCTCACAACGTTTGTTGAAGGCTCGTTGTGTTGTGTTTTGATCTTTCTGCATTGTCACGTGGCCAAACCATTTTATCTGTTGTTTCCTTATATATTCAATGGCGGGGGCTATTCCTAGCTTTTTCCTCAGTTCTTCATTTCTGATCTTATCTCTTCAATGATCCCCACAAATCCACTTTGGGACCCACTGCTGTAACAGCAAGCAATATCTTAACCTTAGCGGCCCCTGGGCCTCAAAGCGGCTCATGTCTCCAAAAACGGTTCATTTTTTTTTATGCGTTCCCCATGGGGTCCAATTAAGCGGATTCTCTGAGCCGCACCTCGCCAGCCCACAGGTGCGTTCCCTGAGAAGAGAGCCCTCGTACAATCAAATCTGATGGATGAACAACCCAGCCTGTTTGTCGTATATTTCCCCTCGGCGTATCCTCGATGTTTGCACGTGTTCCTGTAACAGCGAGACGACACGGACCTTCTGTGAGATTACTGGCCCGAGATCCGAGGTTGTCCACGGATGGCCGAGTCGTCGTGCGTCCCTCGGCGCGGATCGTTTATGACGCGACCCAAAACTTGGAAAGTATTCAGAACTATCATGCGGAGCCAAACAGGACCCCCACTCGGCCATTCTTGTACGTCCTGGCTGGCTACCTGTTGTGTCGAACCGTGGAGGGGAGATGAATTATCGCCTAGAAATTTCTGTTTATCGTATGTGTGTATATGTATATGTATGTGTACATACTTCGTACATTTCTGAAGTTTTTTTTTGTTTGTAAACAAACACGTGACAGCGGCGCGTGACATTTAGTGAGTGACAATTGATGGCAGCTCAAATAGTAAATCTTGTAATCAGGTGGTATGTCAACAGCGTCTTGATCAGAAACATTTGAGCCTGTCTGATTCGCTGTGATGTTTTCTGATGGAATATTTCTGGGAAGCAGGGATTCTGCCTGCTTCAGTTGTTCGTGAACTATGCTACATATGAAGTAGCAAAGTTCAGTCAGCCTCATTTACTGCTATCAAAAGTGGTCAATGTCTCTTTCCGCAACAACCGACCATTCATCAGTCACCACACAACACCCTCCTAACCCAGGGTCAGTCACCACACAACACCCTCATAACCCAAGGTCAGTCACCACACAACACCCCCCTAACCCAGGGTCAGTCACCACACAACACCCTCATATCGTACCCAAGGTCAGTCATCACAAAATAAACACGAGTTACCAACACACGGAAGTGACCAATCACGAGTTACCAACACACGGAAGTGACCAATAACGAGTTACCAACACACGGAAGTGACCAATCACGAGTTACCAACACACGGAAGTGACCAATCACGAGTTACCACCCTTACATAAGTCCACGACATACTTATCTCAGGTTCATGTCAGCAAAATAAGTAGTCAAGAACATGCCAGGTCTCACATGTTTGTCGTCCAGGAGAGTGTATAAGAGGCTCAGAGAGGCTGACCTGTGACATGCAGCTAGACCAGGACTGTCAGTTCGCCATAGACAAGCAACCTGGTCTGTACTAGAGATCATAGTCCTGTCATCACTGGAGACGCTCAGTGCTCTCTCATGAAAACATCTATTGTCAGCTGTTAGAAGAGAGCTACTCTCAGCCATGAAAACATCTATTGTCAGCTGTTAGTAGAGAGCTACTCTCAGCCATGAAAACATCTATTGTCAGCTGTTAGAAGAGAGCTACTCTCAGCCATGAAAACATCTATTGTCAGCTGTTAGAAGAGAGCTACTCTCAGCCATGAAAACATCTATTGTCAGCTGTTAGTAGAGAGCTACTCTCAGCCATGAAAACATCTATTGTCAGCTGTTAGAAGAGAGCTACTCTCAGCCATGAAAACATCTATTGTCAGCTGTTAGAAGAGATCTACGCTCAGCCATGAAAACATCTATTGTAGCTATTGTCAGCTATTAGAACAGCTATTGTCAGCTATTAGAGCAGCTATTGCCAGCTATTAGAGCAGCTATTGTCAGCTATTAGAGCAGCTATTGTCAGCTATTAGAGCAGCTATTGTCAGCTATTAGAGCAGCTATTGTCAGCTATTAGAGCAGCTATTGTCAGCTATTAGAGCAGTTATTGTAAACTATTAGAGCAGTTATTCTAAGTATTAGCGTAGCTATTTTCTGCTATTAGAGCAGCAATTGTCAGCTATTAGAGCAGCAATTGTCAGCTATTAGAGCAGCTATTGTCAGCTATTAGAGCAGCAATTGTCAGCTATTAGAGCAGCAATTGTCAGCTATTAGAGCAGCAATTGTCAGCTATTAGAGCAGCAATTGTCAGCTATTAGAGCAGCTATTGTCAGCTATTAGAGCAGCTATTGTAAGTTATTAGAGCAGCTATTGTCAGTTCTTAGAGCAGCTATTGTCAGCTATTAGAGCAGCTATTGTCGGCTATTAGAGCAGCTATTGTCAGCTATTAGAGCAGCTATTGTCAGCTATTAGGACAGCTATTGTCAGCTATTAGAGCAGCTATTGTCAGCTATTAGAGCAGCTATTGTCAGCTATTAGAGCAGTTATTCTAAGTATTAGAAAAGCTATTTTCTGCTATTAGAGCAGAAATTGTCAGCTATTAGAGCAGCTATTGTCAGCTATTAGAGCAGCTATTGTCAGCTATTAGAGCAGCTATTGTCAGTTATTAGAGCAGCTATTGTCAGCTATTAGAGCAGCTTTTGTCAGTTATTAGAGCAGCTATTGTAAGTTATTAGAGCAGCTTTTGTCAGTTATTAGAGAAGCTATTTTCTGCTCTTAGAGCAGCTATTGTAATTTATTAGAGCAGCTATTGTAAGTTATTAAAGCAGCTATTGTCAGCTATTAGAGCAGCTATTGTAAGTTATTAGAGCAGTTATTGTCAGCTATTAGAGCAGCTATTGTAAGTTATTAAAGCAGCTATTGTAAGTTATTAGAGCAGCTATTGTAAGTTATTAAAGCAGCTATTGTCAGTTATTAGAGCAGCTGTTGTAAGTTATTAGAGCAGCTATTGTATGTTATTAGAGCAGCTATTGTAAGTTATTAAAGCAGCTATTGTCAGCTATTAGAGCAGCTATTGTAAGTTATTAGAGCAGCTATTGTAAGTTATTAAAGCAGCTATTGTAAGTTATTAAAGCAGCTATTGTAAGTTATTAAAGCAGCTATTGTAAGTTATTAGAGCAGCTATTGTAATTTATTAAAGCAGCTATTGTAAGTTATTAAAGCAGCTATTGTCAGCTATTAGAGCAGCTATTGTAAGTTATTAGAGCAGCTATTGTAAGTTATTAGAGCAGCTATTGTAAGTTATTAAAGCAGCTGTTGTCAGCTATTAGAGCTGCAATTGTAAGTTATTAAAGCAGCTATTGTCAGCTATTAGAGCAGCTATTGTAAGTTATTAGAGCAGCTATTGTAAGTTATTAAAGCAGCTATTGTAAATTGTTAGAGCAGCTATTGTAAGTTATTAGAGCAGTTATTGTAAGTTATTAGAGCAGCTATTGAAAGTTATTAGAGCAGCTATTTAAGTTATTAAAGCAGCTATTGTCAGCTATTAGAGCAGTTATTCTAAGTATTAGCGTAGCTTTTTTCTGCTATTAGAGCAGCTTTTGTCAGTTATTATAGCAGCTATTGTCAGCTATTAGAGCAGCTTTTACCAGTTATTAGAGCAGCTTTTAGAACAGCTATTGTCAGCTATCAGAGCAGCTTTTGTCAGTTATTAGAGCAGCTATTGTCAGCTATTAAAGCAGCTTTTGTCAGCTATTAGAGCAGCTATTGTCAGCTATTAGAGCAGCTATTGTCAGCTATTAGAGCGGCTATTGTCAGCTATTAAAGTGGTTATTGTCAGCTTTTAAAGCAGCTATTGTCAGCTTTTATAGCAGCTATTAGAGTGGCTATTGTCAGCTATAAAAGCAGCTAATAGAGTGGCTATTGTCAGCTATTAGAGTAGCTATTGTCAGTCTACAAAACAAATGGCTTCTACTAATAGCTGACATTAGCTGCTCTAATAGCTGACATTAGCTGCTCTAATAGCTGACATTAGCTGCTCTATAATCCCAAGATCTAAGTTCTCATGTCATCATTACCTCTCCCTCTCCGCCTTAAAAGATGAATGCCCCCCTTCTGTACAGCCAGCTCTACCACCCCGACCATCCCGTCGGTATTTCCCAACCTCCGGCGGCCAGAATGGTAGGCAGCAACGCGACATACGGGGAGAGTAGACCTTTGAGACCACACTCTCCGCTCAACATTCCTGGCCACCTGCTGTCAGGGGAGGACGTTAATGGAAGCCGGCGCGCTTTTGATGTCCTTTCTTGTCCGTGCGGCTCTGAGACGCTTCAGGCTGGAGTACTGCACGAGGTTTCTTCCCCTGCTGAGTTATTCAAGTCGAGCTTTCTGGCGAGGGCAACCAGGCCGATCATCGGAGCTGGCATCCGCTGCTCTGGTCCCCTTCCGGGTTTGTGTGTCAATGTGTACAGTGTCTGTTGCTAGGGCACACGGAGATGTGTATTTTGGACGTGTGTCATTTTGTACCTGGTGCTAATATTTATGTGTACTTTATACAAACGACAAGTCACAAATATCTAGGATGTTTAGTGACAAATGACAAGTCACAAATATCTAGGATGTTTAGTGACAAATGACAAGTCACAAATATCTAGGATGTTTAGTGACAAATGACAAGTCACAAATATCTAGGATGTTTAGTGACAAATGACAAGTCACAAATATCTAGGATGTTTAGTGACAAATGACAAGTCACAAACAGCAGAGATAGACTCAATATGCACCAAAGCTTGTCAAATCATTGGACAGGTATCACCAAAATTGTCCAACAAGGAAATAATTCAAGAGGCAAAACGGGCACTCTACAATACAATCTTCATCCCAAAGTTGTGCTACCAATGCCAGACCTCGTTCCTAGATGCAAGAACAATAAGAAAAATAACCTCTACTGAGATGAAATGTGTCAGACGAATGACAGAAAATAGCATGAGAGACAAGATCAGAGATAAAGAACTGAAAAAAGCTAGGAATAGCCCCTACCATAGAATATATAAAGAAACAACAGATAAAATGGTTTGGCCACGTGACAAGGCTGAAAGATGAAAACACAAGGAGCCTGCAATAAACGTTGCAAGAACACACAACCCAAAGGCCAACCATGTAAAAGATGGAAAATTAGAAACTCTAGGAAACATAACAGCAGGAGAGGCAAAGAGACGAGCAAACAACCGTAAATTATATCTCCCCTCGACGCTATAAGGCAAATTGATGAAGGAAAGAGGAAGAATGAGTGCTGTTGTTTTTAATTTGGGAGATAAGCACAGATATAACATTCTCTCTCTCTCTCTCTCTCTCTCTCTCTCTCTCTGCAATCAGGACTCAATCAGAGTAGGATCCCAGACTCTCACATGAAGTCAGCTGTCAGGTTAAGTGTGTTGATCGCCCCAACAGACAGAGCAACACATTTAGAGTCTGCCAGATCCACTCTGATTGAACACCCGTTAAAACGTTGCACTGTGTTCTGCGCCAGTGGCCAAGTGCATCCGATTTCAGCCAGCATTTTATTCAGGTTTGCTTTCCTTAGCCTTTGATTGTCCCCAATCTTCCTGCAAGGCAGCAGATTGTCTTTTCTGTAGGGGGATTCTGCCCTTAGATGGTCTGCCTTCCCAGGTTTAAGAGCACCGTCTGCCCGAGTCACTAGAGGTGACTAACACAGACATGCACACACAAAGATATGAGATGTGACTAACACAGACATGCACACACAAAGATATGAGATGTGACTAACACAGACATGCACACACAACGATATGAGATGTGACTAACACAGACATGCACACAAAAAGATATGAGATGTGACTAACACAGACATGCACACACAAAGATATGAGATGTGAATAACACAGACATGCACACACAAAGATATGAGATGTGACTAACACAGACATGCACACACAAAGATATGAAATGTGACCAACACAGACATGTACACACAAAGATATGAGATGTGAATAACACAGACATGCACAAACAAAGATATGAGATGTGAATAACACAGACATGCACAAACAAAGATATGAGGTGTGAATAACACAGACATGTACACACAAAGATATGAGATGTGAATAACACAGACATGCACACACAAAGATATGAGATGTGAATAACACAGACATGTACACACAAAGATATGAGATGTGAATAACACAGACATGCACACACAAAGATATGAGATGTGAATAGCACACACATGCACAAACAAAGATATGAGAGGTGACCAACACAGACATGTACACACAAAGATATGAGATGTGAATAACACAGACATGCACACACAAAGATATGAGATGTGAATAGCACACACATGCACAAACAAAGATATGAGAGGTGACCAACACAGACATGTACACACAAAGATATGAGATGTGAATAACACAGACATGTACACACAAAGATATGAGATGTGAATAACACAGACATGTACACACAAAGATATAAGATGTGACTAACACAGACATGCACACACAAAGATATGAGATGTGAATAACACAGACATGCACACACAAAGATATGAGATGTGACTAACACAGACATACACACACAAAGATATGAGATGTGACCAACACAGACATGTACACACAAAGATATGAGATGTGAATAACACAGACATGCACAAACAAAGATATGAGATGTGAATAACACAGACATGCACAAACAAAGATATGAGATGTGAATAACACAGACATGTACACACAAAGATATGAGATGTGAATAACACAGACATGCACACACAAAGATATGAGATGTGAATAACACAGACATGTACACACAAAGATATGAGATGTGAATAACACAGACATGCACACACAAAGATATGAGATGTGAATAGCACACACATGCACAAACAAAGATATGAGAGGTGACCAACACAGACATGTACACACAAAGATATGAGATGTGAATAACACAGACATGCACACACAAAGATATGAGATGTGAATAGCACACACATGCACAAACAAAGATATGAGAGGTGACCAACACAGACATGTACACACAAAGATATGAGATGTGAATAACACAGACATGTACACACAAAGATATGAGATGTGAATAACACAGACATGTACACACAAAGATATGAGATGTGAATAACACAGACATGTACACACAAAGATATGAGATGTGAATAACACAGACATGTACACACAAAGATATGAGATGTGAATAACACAGACATGCACACACAAAGATATGAGATGTGAATAACACAGACATGCACACACAAAGATATGAGATGTGAATAACACAGACATGTACACGCAAAGATATGAGATGTGAATAACACAGACATGTACACACAAAGATATGAGATGTGAATAACACAGACATGTACACGCAAAGATATGAGATGTGACTAACACAGACATGTACATAGCGATACAGCAAGTATAGCTGCAGCCAAGAGATCAAATAAACATCCAATGGTATTCAGCAGCTAGACCAACTGAAAGACAAAACAAACTACGATTTTTCGGTAAAAGTCTTCATCAGCTAGAGCAAACAAATGACACATATTAAACACAAAAATCCACGCCAGAATACACGACACAGATCTAAAAAAAATGGCGGAAAGAATGGCGGGGAAAAGACGGTGGCCAGGATTTGCGTAGTGTCTGGTTAAATGTTTAATAGACAATAGGTCAGGTAGGATTTAATTCGATCAAAGGAACCAATCAAAAATTAGGAAAAAAAAGTAGATGTCCAATAGGGTCGGCGGATAACGAGAAGATGTGTAGAGAGAGTACAGGGGTGGGAATGAGGGAAAAAAAGAGCGGGAATAACAATAAGAAATAAATCTGTAGTCTCACAGCTAAACTACACTCACAGCTAGACTACACTCACAACTAGACTACACTCACAACTAGACTACACTCACAACTAGACTACACTCACAACTAGACTACACTCACAACTAGACTACACTAAAAGCTAGACTACACTCACAACTAGACTACACTCACAATTAGACTACACTCACAACTAGACTACACTCACAGCTAGACTACACTCACAGCTAAACTACACTCACAACTAGACTACACTCACAACTAGAATACACTCACAACTAGACTACATTCACAGCTAGACTACACTCACAGCTAGACTACACTCACAGCTAAACTACATTCACAGCTAGACTACACTCACAACTAGACTAAACTCACAACTAGACTACACTCACAACTAGACTACACTCACAGCTAACCTACATTCACAGCTAGACTACACTCACAACTAAACTACACTCACAGCTAAACTACATTCACAGCTAGACTACACTCACAGCTAAACTACATTCACAGCTAGACTACACTCACAGCTAGACTGCACTCACAACTAGACTACACTCACAGCTAGACTACGCTCACAGCTAAACTACACTCATAGCTAGACTACACTCACAGCTAGACTACACTCACAGCTAGACTACACTCACAACTAGACTACACTCACAGCTAAACTACACTCACAGCTAGACTACACTCACAACTAGACTACACTCACAGCTAAACTACACTCACAGCTAGACTACACTCACAGCTAGACTACACTCACAGCTAAACTACACTCACAGCTAGACTACACTCACAACTAGACTACACTCACAGCTAGACTACACTCACAACTAGACTACACTCACAACTAGACTACACTAAAAGCTAGACTACACTCACAACTAGACTACACTCACAACTAGACTACACTCACAACTAGACTACACTCACAGCTAGACTACACTCACAACTAGGCTACACTCACAACTAGACTACACTCACAGCTAGACTACACTCACAACTAGACTACACTCACAACTACACTACACTAACAGCTAGACTACACTCACAACTAGACTACAATCACAACAAGACTACACTCACAGCTAGACTACACTAACAGCTAGACTACACTCACAACTAGACTACACTCACAACTAAACTACACTCACAGCTAAACTACATTCACAGCTAGACTACACTCACAGCTAAACTACATTCACAGCTAGACTACACTCACAGCTAGACTACACTCACAACTAGACTACACTCACAGCTAGACTACGCTCACAGCTAAACTACAGTCATAGCCAGACTACACTCACAGCTAGACTACACTCACAACTAGACTACACTAACAGCTAGACTACACTCAAAAATAGACTACACTAACAGCTAGACTACACTCACAACTAGACTACACTAAAAGCTAGACTACACTCACAACTAGACTACACTCACAGCTAGACTACACTCACGACTAGACTACACTCACAACTAGACTACACTCACAGCTAGACTACACTCACAGCTAAACTACACTCACAACTAGACTACACTCACAACTAGAATACACTCACAACTAGACTACACTCACAGCTAAACTACACTCACAGCTAGACTACACTCACAACTAGATTACACTCACAGCTAGACTACACTCACAGCTAGTCCACACTCACAACTAGACTACGCTCACAGCTAGACCACACTCACAGCTAGTCCACACTCACAACTAGACTACGCTCACAGCTAGACCATACTCACAGCTAGACTACACTCACAGCTAGACTACACTCACAGCTAGACCACACTCACAGCTAGACTACACTCACAACTAGACTACACTCACAGCTAGACTACACTCACAGCTAGACTACGCTCACAGCTAAACTACACTCACAGCTAGACTACACTCACAGCTAAACTACACTCACAGCTAGACTACACTCACAGCTAGACTACACTCACAGCTAAACTACACTCACAGCTAGACTACACTCACAACTAGACTACACTCACAGCTAGACTACACTCACAACTAGACTACACTCACAACTAGACTACACTAAAAGCTAGACTACACTCACAACTAGACTACACTCACAACTAGACTACACTCACAACTAGACTACACTCACAGCTAGACTACGCTCACAACTAGGCTACACTCACAACTAGACTACACTCACAGCTAGACTACACTCACAACTAGACTACACTCACAACTACACTACACTAACAGCTAGACTACACTCACAACTAGACTACAATCACAACAAGACTACACTCACAGCTAGACTACACTAACAACTAGACTACACTCACAACTAAACTACACTCACAGCTAAACTACATTCACAGCTAGACTACACTCACAGCTAAACTACATTCACAGCTAGACTACACTCACAGCTAGACTACACTCACAACTAGACTACACTCACAGCTAGACTACGCTCACAGCTAAACTACACTCATAGCTAGACTACACTCACAGCTAGACTACACTAACAGCTAGGCTACACTAACAGCTAGACTACACTCACAGCTAGACTACACTCACAACTAGACTACACTAACAGCTAGACTACACTCAAAAATAGACTACACTAACAGCTAGACTACACTCACAACTAGACTACACTAAAAGCTAGACTACACTCACAACTAGACTACACTCACAGCTAGACTACACTCACGACTAGACTACACTCACAACTAGACTACACTCACAGCTAGACTACACTCACGACTAGACTACACTCACAACTAGACTACACTCACAACTAGACTACACTCACAACTAGACTACACTCACAGCTAAACTACACTCACAGCTAGACTACACTCACAACTAGACTACACTCACAGCTAGACTACACTCACAGCTAGTCCACACTCACAACTAGACTACGCTCACAGCTAGACCACACTCACAGCTAGTCCACACTCACAACTAGACTACGCTCACAGCTAGACCATACTCACAGCTAGACTACACTCTCAACTAGACTACACTCACAGCTAGACCACACTCACAGCTAGACTACACTCACAACTAGACTACACTCACAGCTAGACTACACTCACAACTAGACTACGCTCACAACTAGACTACACTCACAGCTAGACTACACTCACAACTAGACTACACTGACAACTAGACTACACTCACAGCTAGACTACGCTCACAGCTAGACTACACTCACAACTACACTACACTCACAACTAAACTACACACACAGCTAGACTACACTCACAGCTAGACTACACTAACAGCTAGACTACACTCACAACTAGACTACACTCACAGCTAGACTACACTAACAGCTAGACTACACTCACAGCTAGACTACACTCTCAACAAGACTACACTCACAGCTAGACTGCACTCAAAGCTAGACTACACTCACAACTAGACTACACTCACAACTAGACTACACTCACAGCTAGACTACACTAACAGCTAGACTACACTCTTGCTAGACTACACTCTCAAGAAGACTACACTAACAGCTAGACTACACTCACAGCTAGACTACACTCACAGTATACCACCTGGCCCCTTTATGTGATACTATACCACCAGGCCGCTTTATGTGATACTATATCACCAGGCCTCTTTATGTGATACTATACCACTTGGTCTCTTTATGTGATACTATACCACCTGGTCCATTTATGTGATACTATACCAACTGGCCTCTTTATGTGATAATATACCACATTGGCTCTTTATGTGATACTATACCACTTGGCCTCTTTATGTGATACTATACCACCAGGCCTCTTTATGTTATACTATACCACCTGGCCTCTTGATGTGATGCCATACCACCTGGCCCCTTTATGTGATACTATTTCACCTGTCCTCTTTATGTGATACTATACCACATGGGCTCTTTATGTGATACTATACCACCAGACCTCTTTATGTGATACTATACCACTTGGTCTCTTTATGTGATACTATACCACCTCACCCCTTTATGTGATACTATACCAACTGGCCTCTTTATGTGATACTATACCACATGGGCACTTTATGTGATACTATACCATATTGGCTCTTTATGTGATATTATACCACATGGGCTCTTTATGTGGTACTATACCACATGGGCTCTTTATGTAATACTATACCACCTGGCCTCTTTATGTGATACTATACCACTTGACCTCTTTAAGTGATACTATACCACATGGGCTCTTTATGTGATACTATACCACATGGCCTCTGTATGTGATACTATACCACATGGGCTCTCTATGTGATACTATACCACATGGCCTCTTTATGTGATGCTATACCACACGGGTTCTTGATGTGATACTATACCACCTGGGCTCTTCATGTGATACTATACCACCTGGCTTCTTTATGTGATACTATACCACCAGGCCTCTTTATGTGATTCTATACCACCTGGCCTCTTTATGTGATACTATACCACCTGGCCTCTTTATGTGATACTATACCACCTGGCCTCTTTATATGATACGATACCAATTGGCCTCTTTATGTGATACTATACCACATGGGCTCTTTATGTGATACTATACCACATGGTCTCTTTATGTGATACTATACCACATGGGCTCTTTATGTGATACTATACCACCTGACCTCTTTATGTGATACTATACCACCAGTCCTCTTTATGTAATACTATACCACCTGATCTCTTTATGTGATACTATACCACCTGACCTCTTTATGTGATACTATACCACCAGGCCTCTTTATGTGATACTATACCACTTGGCCTCTTTATGTGATACTATACCACCAGGCCTCTTTATGTGGTACTATACCACCTGGCCTCTTTATGCGATGCTATACCACCTGGGCTCTTTATGTGATAATATACCTCTTGGGCTCCATATGTGATACTAAAAATCATGTCTTTTATATATGAAACAATGCCCCATAGGCTCCATATGTTATACTATACCTTATGGGCTCCATATTTTATACTATACCTCTTGGGCACCATATGTAATACTATACCTCTTGGGCTCCATATTTGATACTATACCTCTTAGGCTCCATATGTGATACTATACATCTTGGGCTCCATATGTGATACTATACCACTTTGGCTCCCGAAAGTGATAATAAAAATATAACTTTCAGGCACTGTTAGGTGTTAGGGGAGATAGAAGGTAACACTACATTGTACTGCCAATACATTTATAAAATATTAATATTTAATGCAGCATGGCACCAACAAGTCCCAGAACACTGGCAACAGGCAATCATCACACCAATATGGAAAAAGAAAGGTAGCAAAACAGACTGTAATCAATATAGAGATATATCTCTTCTCAGCCATGTAGGAAAGCTATACGCCAAGGTCGTGGAAAAAAGGCTGAGACCAATAATAGAACTACAGTTAAGCGATTCTCAAATAGGGTTCCGAAAAAACAGAGGATGTACCGACGCACTATTCACATTAAAACAGCTTGCAGAAAAAATCGGCAGAACACAATCAAAACTTATACATAGCCTTCATTGACCAGGTAAAAGCATTCGACAGAGTAAACAGAGAACAACTGTGGGAGACACTAACAACATACGGAGTAAGCCAACACTAACAAAACCTAATCAAAAGTCTCTAAGAACCATCCAGACTCTGCTCCACCTCTCCGTGGTGCCTCTAGTAACAGACTAACTTGTCTAGTCTGGCCAAGCGAGTAGGGATCGAAGAGGGAAGACAACCCGGTACTCAAAAATGTCATGCTGAAGTCGGATGTGTTGGGCCAAAAGGCGTAAATATTACAGTTATATTGTAAACCACAACACAACGCAGACACGCCCACTTAACGTCCTTTTAAGGGCGGATGATGACGAGGTACACTCCTTTGGGCATCGGGCGAACGCAAGCAAGCAAAAGTCTCTACAACAGCATCTGTGCAGTCAGAACAGCAGTATGCTACACAGAGCACTTCAAAGTTAGATCAGGCGTAAGATAGGAGTGCGTAGTATCCCCACTACTGTTTATTACATACATGGACTATATATGCAAGCCAGCCAACTCATCAGATACAGAGGAGATCAAAGAGCTTTTATTTGCAGACGAATAGGCACTAATACATGAAACAATAGAAGACCTACAAGAACACTTAAACTAACTCAACAGCTCAGGCATAAAATACAACATGAAAATCAACATTAACAAAACAGAAGTCACGAATGTCGCCAAAAATAAACAGAACATCAACATAACCATAGAAGGCAGGCAACTAAAACAAATAGAAGAATTCAAATACCTAGGAAGTCTAGTGACAAACGATAATTCTCAAACAGCAGAGATAGAATCAAGATGCAACAAAGCTTGTCAAATCATTGGACAGCTATCACCACTATTGTCCAACAAGGAAATAACTCTAGAGGCAAAACTAGCACTCTACAATATAATCTTCATCCTAACCTTGTGCTGCCAATGCCAGTCCTGGACCCTAGATGCAAGAACAATAAGAAAAATAACCTCTACTGAGATGAAATGTGTTAGACGAATGACAGGAAACAGTCTGAGAGATAAGATCAGAAATGAAGAACTGAGAAAAAAGCTAGGAATTGTCCCCGCCATAGAATATATAAAGAAACAACAGATAAAATGATTTGACCAAGTGACAAGGCATAAATATAAAAAAACAACACAATGAGCCTTCAATAAATGTTGTGGGAATACCAGACCCAAGTGTCGACCACGAAAAACATGAATAGATAGAATATTAGAAGCACTAGGAAACATAACAGCAGCAGAGGCGAACAGAAGAGCAAAAGACCGCAAATTATATCTCCACTCGACGCTGAAAGGCAGATGAGGAAGGAAAGAAGAGGAAGAACACTTGGGCTCCATATGTGATACTATACAACCTGAGTACCAAATGTGATACCATTACCAACACATTACTATACATTATATAACATTATATAGTACTACTACTGTTAGTAGATAGGGGAGATAGAAGACAACATTATTTTGTACTGGAAAGTGTTAGTAAATAGAGAAGATATTGCTATAGATCTGGGGGATATTACCGTAGACTTGGGAGATATTGCTGTATACATTGGAGATATTAGTAGTAGAGGTGCCGATAAATGCTCACCAATCCAGGGTTAATAACAGAAAATGCAAAAATTTTTGTCAATATAAAAAGTATACACGCAGTTAAACTTGGAAAAATGGTTCATTTTTTGTTTATATAAAAAAGTATAGGATAAACATTGACTACCGTTAAGTTGGAATATTACAGCATGAATACAATGTGATCCGAAAAAGAGTTTTGTACAGATACAGGCAGAAACACGAGAATTAAGACAAAGACCTAAGTATAGTTTAGTAGAGTTCTTTTATTATCTCAATAGATATATAACACAACATTCAGCGGATGTTATATAACTACAATAGTAACAATACTTATTATCGGTGCTGATGGTGAAGCTGGTGTTGTAGAGGGTGTTGATAGTGAAGCTGGTGTTGTAGAGGGTGTTGATGGTAAAGCTGGTGTTGTAGAGGGTGTTGATGGTAAAGCTGGTGTTGTAGAGGGTGTTAATGGTAAAGGTGGTGTTGTAGAAGGTGTTGATTGTGAAGCTAGTGTTGTAGAGGGTGTTGATGGTAAAGGTGGTGTTGTAGAGCGTGTTGATGGTGAAGCTAGTGTTGTAGAGGGTGTTGATGGTAAAGGTGGTGTTGTAGAGGGTGTTGATGGTGAGGCTGGTATTGTAGAGGGTGCTGATGGTGAAGCTGATGTTGAGGAGGGTGTTGATGGTAAAGGTGGTGTTGTAGACAGTACCAACAATGAAGGAGCTGTAGTAGAAACTGAATGTTTAATTCTCCTATGGCTGGCTAAAGAACCTCGACTCGTATATGAACGTTGACAAATGACACAAGCATGGCGTATAAGGCGATGTGCGGTCCGTAGATGCTGATCCATAGCTTGGCGCCGTTTAAACTGCTTTGAACATAATGGACACCGATGTTCACCGCAAGATGTTACATTATGAGAAACCATCTGTAGAAGATCAAATAGCCCTTTATCAACAATACTTAACATACCTAGTTTAAACACATTAATATCATTGAATAACAATCACATCAAGACTAAAAATGTCTAATTGTTAAGCAAACGATAAGATAAACATATGAAGAAATGAAGGAATAATGCACTCAACAAGACTTAACATAC
Organism: Megaustenia siamemsis; assembly: GCA_032433765.1. Lineage (NCBI taxonomy): Eukaryota > Metazoa > Mollusca > Gastropoda > Stylommatophora > Ariophantidae > Megaustenia > Megaustenia siamemsis. Next base: position 81,420,536 of record JAVIAB010000024.1, on the reverse strand, counting down.
ATACTTTATACACATTACCATTAATACAATGAAAGATAACGACCACCGAAATGAAATGTGTCAGAAGAATGACACTTGAAGTAGTGTCGAGCCCGACTAATTTCAGGGTTACTTTAACTCGATTCGGTCCCCGATACAATCAACGCTTCGGGTCATCGGTGCGGGAGATAATACGGGCGGTGGGTTACTTGAATGCGCTTTGACCCCTGATGAAATTCCAGAGGAGTTCCATGACATCGATTTGACCTCTGAAGGTTACAATACCAATGTTTACAACCTCAACAAATGACAGGTAACATTAAACAAATTTTCAGCTCTTAGTAACAAACTTGGACTCAAAATCATAAAAATCTACTCCCATACACATTATATTTAGACACAGCGTGCAGAAAGTTATATTCAAGATCCAAAAAGTTAGTCCGCTCATAAGCAAAAAGTAGACCTCAAAAGTCTAAAAATCTTCTCCCATAGTCATAACAGTTAGACACAACGAGCAGAAAGTTATATTTAAGATCCAAAATGTTAGGCCAAATCGCAAAATTTTAGCCCCAAAACACAAATATTTAGGTTCATAATCAAAAAAGTTGAATTCGAACCCTAAAAATCTTCAAAAAGTAGACCTCAAAATCCTAAAAGTCTACTAACATAGTCACAATAGTAAGACACAACGAGCAGATAATTATTTTAAAAGTCCAAAAAGTTAGGCCAAATTGCAAAAATGTTACTCCAAAACACAAAAATTTAGGCTCATAAGCAAAAAGTCGATCTCAAAACCCTAAAAATCAACCCAATACTCATACTAGTTAGACACGAGTAGATAATTATATTCAAAGTCCAATGAGTTAGGCCAAATTATATTTTGGTATTGCATCAGGGGTCAAAGCGCATTCAAGTAACCCACCGCCCGTATTATCTCCACCACCGATGACCCGAAGGGTCGATTGTATCAGGGACCGAATCGAGTTAAAGTAACCCTGAAAGGAGTCAGGTTCGACACTACTTCAAGTGGAATATGAGGTCAGTTATCACGATAACAGTAATCCTCTTCTCTGATTGGTTAATCCAGAGGTTAGTCATTTCGTTGGCGGGCGTCCGATAGAAATACACTTTTCTGATTGGTTAACCTCGATGTTAGTCGAGGATGGAATAGTGTCGGCCAATTTTTATTTACCAGATTATATTTAAACTAGTCGGATGTTAGTTCGTGTTATAAGTGCGCTAGATTCAAGGAAGCTTATTTTAATACCACAGCTCAGTCTTGTGGCATGTGTTGAGAGTATATTTTACGCTGTAAGTTGAATATTTTTTTGGTTTTTCTCTTATCTCATAACAACGCGATAATGTTTATTGTTAAAAGGATATTCAATTGTATTAATGGTAATGTGTATAAAGTATGTATGTTAAGTCTTGTTGAGTGCATTATTCCTTCATTTCTTCATATGTTTATCTTATTGGTTGCTTAACAAGTAGATATTTTTAGTCTTGATGTAATATTCAATGATATTAATGTGTTTAAACTAGGTATGTTAAGTATTGTTGATAAAGGGCTATTTGATCTTCTACAGATGGTTTCTCATAATGTAACATCTTGTGGTGAACATCGGTGTCCATTATGTTCAAAGCAGTTTAAACGGCGCCAAGCTATGGTTCAGCATATACGAGTCGAGGTTCTTTAGCCGGCCATAGGAGACTTAAACATTCAGTATCTACAACAGCTCCTTCATTGTTGGTACTGTCTACAACACCACCTTTACCACCAGTACCGTCTACAACACCACCTTCACCATCAGCACCCTCTACAACACCAGCTTCAGCATCAACACCCTCTACAACACCAGCTTCACCATCAGCACCGATAATAAGTATTGTAACTATTGTAATGTTATATAACATCCGCTGAATGTTGTGTTATATATCTATTGAGATAATAAAAGAATTCTACTAAACTATACTTAGGTCTTTGTTTTAATTCCCGTGTTTCTGCCTGTACCTGTACAAAACTCTTGCTTGGATCACATTGTATTCGTGCTGTAATATTCCCACTTAACGGTAGTCAATGTTTATCCTATACTTTCTTATAAAGACAAAAAATGCAGCATATTTCTATGATTAACACAAGAACGGTTGGCATTTAACGGCACCTCTACTACTGATATTGCTGTACATATGGGATATATTGCTGTACATATGGGAGATATTGCTGTACATATGGGAGATATTGTTGTACATATGGGAGATATTGCTGTACATATGGGAGATATTGCTGTACATATAGGAGATATTGCTGTACATATGGGAGATATTGCTGTACATATGGGAGATTTTGCTGTACATATGGGAGATATTGCTGTACATATGGGAGATATGCTGTACATATGGGAGATTTTGCTGTAGATATGGGAGATATTGCTGTAGATATGGGAGATATTGCTGTAGATATGGGAGATATTGCTGTACATATGGGAGATATTGCTGTAGATATGGGAGATATTGCTGTAGATATGGGAGATATTGCTGTACGTATGGGAGATTTTGCTGTAGATATGGGAGATTTTGCTGTATATATGGGAGATATTGCTGTAGATATGAGAGATATTGCTGTAGAAATGAGATAATTTGCTATAGTTGTGGGAGATATTGCTTTAGAAATTAGATATATTGCTATAGTTGTGGGAGATATTGCTGTAGAAATTAGATATATTGCTATAGTTGTGGGAGATATTGCTGTAATTATGGGAGATATTGCTGTAGATATGAGAGATATTGCTGTAGAAATGAGAGATATTGCTGTAGTTGTGGGAGATATTGCTGTAATTATGGGAGATATTGCTGTAAATATGGGAGATATTGCTGTAGATATGAGAGATATTGCTGCAATTATTGGAGCTATTGCTATAGAGATGGGAGATATTGCTGTCGATATAGAAGATGTTGCTGTAGATATGGGATATATTGCTGTAGATATGGGATATATTGCTGTAGGTATGCGAGATATTGCTTTAGATATGGGAGATATTGCTGTAGATATGGGATATATTGCTGTAGGTATGCGAGATATTGCTTTAGATATGGGAGATATTGCTGTAGATATGGGATATATTGCTGTAATTATGGGAGATATTGCTTTAGATATGGGAGATATTGCTGTAGATATGGGATATATTGCTGTAGATATGGGATATATTGCTGTAGATATGGGAGATATTGCTGTAGATATGGGAGATATTACTGTAGATATGGAAGATATTGCTGTAGATATGGGATATATTGCTGTAGATATGGGATATATTGCTGTAGATATGGGAGATATTGCTGTAGGTATGGGATATATTCTGTAGATATGGGATATATTGCTGTAGATATGGGATATATTGCTGTAGATATTGCTGCAGATATGGGATATATTGCTGTAGATATGGGATATATTTCTGTAGATATGGAAGATATTGCTGTAGGTATGGGAGATATTGCTGTAGATATGGGATATATTGCTGTAGATATTGCTGCAGATATGGGATATATTGCTCTAGATATTGCTGCAGATATGGGATATATTGCTGTAGATATTGCTGCAGATATGGGATATATTGCTGTAGATATGGGAGATATTGCTGTAGGTATGGGAGATATTTCTGTAGATATGGGATATATTGCTGTAGATATGGGAGATATTGCTGTAGATATGGGATATATTGCTGTAGATATGGAAGATATTGCTGTAGATATGGGATATATTGCTGTAGATATGGGATATATTGCTGTAGATATGGGATATATTGCTGTAGGTATGGGAGATATTGCTGTAGGTATGGGATATATTGCTGTAGATATGAGAGATATTGCTGTAGATATGGGATATATTGCTGTAGATATGGGATATATTGCTGTAGATATGGGAGATATTGCTGTAGATATGGGATATATTGCTGTAGATATGGGAGATATTGCTGTAGGTATGGGATATATTGCTGTAGATATGGGAGATATTGCTGTAGGTATGGGATATATTGCTGTAGATATGGGATATATTGCTGTAGATATGGGATATATTGCTGTAGATATGGGATATATTGCTGTAGATATTGCTGCAGATATGGGATATATTGCTGTAGATATGGGATATATTGTTGTAGATATGGGAGATATTGCTTTAGGTATGGGAGATATTGCTGTAGATATTGCTGTAGATATGGAATATATTGCTGTAGGTATGGGAGATATTGCTGTAGATATGGGAGATATTGCTGTAGATATGGGAGATATTGCTGTAGATATGCAGTTCTCGTTTTCATTTTCTGCTACTATGAGAGACATATATATCGGAAATAGTTGAATATTCAGTGACAATTATATTTTTGCCTGAAATTCTAACCCAGCACTGGCATACAGCCTAGCTATTATGCTTGCTGCACTCATTTGTTTCAATTTGAAAAGTGCTTTGCGTTTAAATTTCCGTCTCTTATAAGACTAGGTGTCGCATACATTCTATGGCCTCCTAATAAAATGTTATGAAAATATCAGTGGGTAACCATCACGCTACAGGAGCTCTCATTATTTCTTGTAAATCCTTGGCTGGTTCTTATCCGAGTCTTCTTTGAGACCCGTTGTGGTCGGGCCTGGGGTACATGCGTGAGCACAATGACCTGACATCGATGTCAGACACACCACCCACCCAGAGCCATGTTTGTGGCTGACTTGCCAACACTTTATTTAGAGACGATGACATGTCAATCACTGCCAGGTCTATGGCTGTCATTGGCCAGGCACGCGATATGGTTGCCATGTCTCAAATCTGATCGAGATAGTTAAGTCATTCCAAAGGAACATAAATCACTCGCTAACTCTGAAAGTAATATTCACGCATGCACGCGCATACAATCGGGCCATAAAAATTCAAATCAATCATTTATCACGGCCATCGTTCAATCAGTCATCTGTCAACCAATCATGCGTGTCACCGAGCCAGTCAATCAATCAATTAATCCATCAAGTCACCTTTGTCGTTGTGTTCTCAGCTTAATGTCCACCTTATATATCACCTGTAGTCGGCAATATCAAAGCTCCGGGACGCTTTACCTTCGCCGCCGCCCCCCTACCCGCGCCCCTCCCCCCCCCTCTGCAGCGAGCAAGCATCTACCATCTGCCAACACTTATATAGCCACGCCCACTTTCATTCAGGTTGTCAATTTACTGACGTCACTCAAGAAAGAAAGGCCAACGTTTTCTCCAAGGCCAGCCTGTTTGGTCAGGGAACCTTCACCAATGACGTCACCGAGCTATGGACATCATCATCATGTGCCATACCGGTTGGCGTTGGCGATCATGTCATTTCACAATCTTCTATCCATCGTGCATCTTATCAGTTCTGTTTTTGACTGTTTTCCATGCCATGTCACCAAGCTATCTAGTATCTTCTATCGTTGTCGTTCGCGATCTCTCTTTCCATGTATTTTGCCAATTGTAACCAAGTATTCCAACTTTCCTCATCTCATGATGTGCCCGAGAAATGTTGATTGTTTCTTTCTGAGCTACCTTTTCACGTTGGTCTTTTTGAGAATGTCCTCGTTGGTCTTTTTGAGAATGTCCTCGTTGGTCTTTTTGAGAATGTCCTCGTTGGTCTTTTGAGAATGTCCTCGTTGGTCTTTTTGAGAATGTCCTCGTTGGTCTTTTTGAGAATGTCCTCGTTGGTCTTTTTGAGAATGTCCTCGTTGGTCTTTTTGAGAATGTCCTCGTTGGTCTTTTTGAGAATGTCCTCGTTGGTATTATTGAGAATGTCCTCGTTGGTCTTTTTGAGATTGTCCTCGTTGGTCTTTTTGAGATTGTCCTCGTTGGTCTTTTTGAGAATGTCCTCGTTGATCTTTTTGAGAATGTCCTCGTTGGTATTTTTATATGTCCAGAGAACTTTCTACATTCTTCTGAGAAATCCTATCTCTGTGGCCTCTAATCGTCTTTTCATTTGTTTATCTACTGTCCTTGATTTGCTTCCATGGGTCAGAATTTGCATCGAAATACGATTACGTACAGTAAATAAGATAAAGTCACAGAGTAACATATAAAGTAACAAATAAAGTCACAGAGTAACATATAAAGTCACAAATAAAGTCACAGAGTAACATATAAAGTCACAAATAAAGTCACAGAGTAACATATAAAGTCACAAATAAAGTCACAGAGTAACATATAAAGTCACAAATAAAGTCACAGAGTAACATATAAAGTCACAAATAAAGTCACAGAGTAAGATATAGACAATGACACAACTTCAACATATCACCTCTACCATACACCATATATGGAGAGCCGCGATAGCTCAGTGGTTGGTGAACTGGACTACAATGGACAAGAGGTAGGGTTCGATCCCAACCGACGGCTTTCGGGTTCACCCAGCCTTTAATGGGTACCTGATTTTTTTTTTCAGGGAAAGTGAAGCGGCATGGGCGTAATACCGACAACATTACCCCAAAAATCATGTGCCAAAGGTCTGTAAATTATATGGTCACTAAAACCATATTCCCTATACGCCACTTGGCGTGACGGGGATACAAAGAAGAAAAAAAGAATACACCATATATATGCGTATCGTATGTATATGAAACAGACATAACAGGTACAATAGCTCGGGCTAAAATAGCATTTCAGAAAATAAGAGTTTTGTGTAACAGGTCTATGTCCAAGAAGTTAGAAAGAGAGTTCATCTGTGCTATACAGAACCAATGCTGACCTATGGAAGCGCATCATGGACAGTAGACAAACAATGGGAAAGACGATTAGAGACCACAAAGATGGGATTTCTCAGAAGAATGTTGAAAGATCCCTGGACAGTTAAAAAGACCAACGAGGAAATTCTCAAAGAGGCCAAGACATAAAGGGAGCTCCTAAAAAAACACCAAAAAGAAACATTTTTCGGGCACATTTGGTTACAACTGGCAAAATAAAAGGAAAGAGAAATCGTGTACAACAAAGAGAGAGAAGATACTACATAGCTTGGTGTCATGGCATGGATAACAGTCAACAACAGAACTGATACGATGCACTGTGGATAGAAGATTGTGGAAAAATATGACCGCCTTCGACAACCGGTATGGCACATGATGATGATGAAATGGACGCCCACGTACATTAACAAGTAGCCCCATTAAGCGGACATTTACATACATAAACACATACACATATGAACTCGGACAACCCGTGTTCGATTCCCGCTGGGAGCAGTGTGAATTGTACTCGTGGTTGGAAAAAAAAAAAAAAATACCCCTACGGTCGACCCAGCCGTTGGCAGAAATGGGTACCAGGGTATTATCCTGGGAAGGTGAGGAATGTCGCTTCGCATCTGAGTTTCGATGCTTGAGGCTACACTATACAGAAATCTCCGAACATTTCTGGATAGGCGGCCGAGCACATATGGGTGTAAACTCGCTTGCTAAGACGCCGGTTCAAGTCTCGTACTTTACCTTGACCTTACCTTACATATGAACTCATAACCCATGAACCCAAACACACAATAACCCATACACACATAAACACATACACACATGAACACATAAATACATAAACACATACGCACGTGCGCACAAACAAACATGAGCACATACACACATAAACACATACAAATACACACATGGATACATACAGACATGAACACATAAACACGTGCACACATGAATACGTAGACATAAACACACATAAACACACATAAACATGAGAACAAAAACAAAAGCAAACGTGAACACATACTGATATGAACAAACACACATACATGCATAAGCACATACATACATACACAAATAAACATATACACAAATAAACACATACACACATAAACACGTACACACAAATAAACACATACACATATATACCCATTAACACATAAACAAATATACACCATAAACACATAAACACATATACACAAATAATCCCAACTGTCCTTGACATTCACTTCACACAACCGCTACTTCATCACATACACCAACAACTACATCCTCGCGTAATACAACAGCTCCTTCATCACATACACCAACAACTACATCCTCGCGTAATACAACAGCTCCTTCATCAATTACAGCAACAACTATTTATCCTACAACACAACTCGACCACTTACAACTACAGCCACTTCTCCTAACAACACTTCCATTGCTTACACCAACAACCACTTGTCCTACAATACACCTACATCACTTACAGCAACAACCACTTGTCCTACAATACACCTACATCACTTACAGCAACAACCACTTGTCCTACAATACACCTACATCACTTACAGCAACAACCACTTGTCCTACAATACACCTACATCACTTACAGCAACCGCCACATGTCCTACAACACACCTCCGTCACTTACAACAACAACCAATTTTCCTACAACACACCTCCGTCACTTACAACAACAACCAATTTTCCAAAAACACACCTACATCACTTACAACAACAATTTGTATTACAACACACATCCATCACTTACAGCAACTACCACTCATCCTACAACACACCTCCATCATTTACAGCAACCGCCACATGTCCTACAACATTCCTCCATCACTTACAGCAACCGCCACATGTCCTACAACATTCCTCCATCACTTGCAGCAACAAAAACTTGTTGTCAAAACACAACTCCATCACTTACAACAACAACCACTTGTCCTTCAATACACCTACATTACTTACAGCAACTACCACTTATCCTACAACACACCTCCATCATTTACAGCAACAACCACTTTTCCTATAACACACCTACATCACTTACAGCAACAAAAACTTGTTGTCACATCACACCTCCATCACTTATAGCAACAAAAACTTGTTCTACAATACACCTCCGTCACTAACAACAACATCCACTTGTCCTACAACACCTCTATCACTTACAGTAACAAACAATTGTCCTACAACACACCCCCATCACTTACAGCAGCAATTTGTCCTACAACACACCTCCATCACTTACAGCAACAACCACTTGTCCTACAACACACCTCCATTACTTACAGCAACAACTACTTGTCCTACTACACACATCCATCCCTTACAGCAACAACCACTTGTCCTACAACATACATTCATCACTTACAACAACAACCACTTGTCCTACAACACACTTCAATCACTTACACCAACAACCACTTGTCCTACAACAAACCTCAATCACTTACACCAACAACCACTTGTCCTACAACACACCTCCATTACTTACAGCAACAACTACTTGTCCTACAACACACATCCATCACTTACAGCAACAACCACTTGTCCTACAACACACATCCATCATTTACAGCAACAACCACTTCTCATACAACACACATCCATCACTTACAGCAACAACCACTTGTCCTACAACACACATCCATCACTTACAGCAACAACCACATGTCCTACAACACACATCCATCATTTACAGCAACAACCACTTGTCCTACAACACACATCCATCACTTACAGCAACAACCACTTGTCCTATAACACACCTCAATCATTTACAGCAACAACCACTTTTCCTATAACACACCTCCATCATTTACAGCAACAACCACTTTTCCAAAAAACACACCTACATCACTTACAACAACAATTTGTCTTACAACACACATCCATTACTTACAGCACCTACCACTCATCCTACAACACATCTCTATCACTTACAGCAACAAAAACTATTGTCAAAACACAACTCCATTACTTACAGCAACTACCACTTATCCTACAACACACCTCCATCATTTACAGCAACAACCACTTTTCCTATAACACACCTACATCACTTACAGCAACAAAAACTTGTTGTCACATCACACCTCCATCACTTATAGCAACAAAAACTTGTTCTACAATACACCTCCATCACTAACAACAACAACCACTTGTCCTACAACACACCTCTATCACTTACAGTAACAACCACTTGTCCTACAACACACCCCCATCAATTACAGCAGCAATTTGTCCTACAACACACCTCCATCACTTACACCAACAACCACTTGTCCTACAACACACCTCCATTACTTACAGCAACAACTACTTGTCCTACAACACACATCAATCACTTACACCAACAACCACTTGTCCTACAACACACATCCATCATTTACAGCAACAACCACTTGTCCTACAACACACATCCATCACTTACAGAAACAACCACTTGTCCTACAACACACATCCATTACTTACAGCAACAACCACATGTCCTACAACACACATCCATCATTTACAGCAACAACCACTTGTCCTACAACACACATCCATCACTTACAGCAACAACCACTTGTCCTACAACACACATCCATCACTTACAGCAACAACCACATGTCCTACAACACACATCCATCATTTACAGCAACAACCACTTGTCCTACAACAAACCTCAATCACTTACAGCAACAACCACTTGTCCTACAACACACATCCATCACTTACAGCAACAACCACTTGTCCTACAACACACATCCATCACTTACAGCAACAACCACATGTCCTACAACACACATCCATCACTCACAGCAACAACCACTTGTCATACAACACACATCCATCACTTACAGCAACAACCACTTGTCCTACAACACACATCCATCACTTACAGCAACAACCACATGTCCTACAACACACATCCATCATTTACAGCAACAACCACTTGTCCTACAACACACATCCATCACTTACAGCAACAACCACTTGTCCTACAACACACATCCATCACTTACAGCAACAACCACTTGTCCTACAACACACATCCATCACTTACAGCAACAACCACATGTCCTACAACACACATCCATCACTTACAGCAACAACCACTTGTCCTACAACACACATCCATCACTTACAGCAACAACCACTTGTCCTACAACACACATCCATCACTTACAGCAACAACCACTTGTCCTACAACACACATCCATCACTTACAGCAACAACCACGTGTCCTACAACACACATCCATCACTTACAGCAACAACCACTTGTCCTACAACACACATCCATCATTTACAGCAACAACCACTTGTCCTACAACACACATCCATCACTTACAGAAACAACCACTTGTCCTACAACACACATCCATCACTTACAGCAACAACCACTTGTCCTACAACACACATCCATCACTTACAGCAACAACCACTTGTCCTACAACACACATCCATCACTTACAGAAACAACCACTTGTCCTACAACACACATCCATCACTTACAGCAACAACCACTTGTCCTACAACACACATCCATCACTTACAGCAACAACCACTTGTCCTACAACACACATCCATCACTTACAGAAACAACCACTTGTCCTACAACACACATCCATCACTTACAGCAACAACCACTTGTCCTACAACACACATCCATCACTTACAGCAACAACCACTTGTCCTACAACACACCTCCATCACTTACAGCAACTATCACTTGTCCTAAAACACACATCCATCACTAACAGCAACAACTACTTGTCCTACTACACACATCCATCATTTACAGCAACAACCACTTGTCCTACTACACACATCCATCACTTACAGCAATAACCACTTGTCCTACAACACACATCAATTACTTACACCAACAACCACTTGTCCTACAACACACATCCATCATTTACAGCAACAACCACTTGTCCTACAACACACATCCATCACTTACAGAAACAACCACTTGTCCTACAACACACATCCATTACTTACAGCAACAACCACATGTCCTACAACACACATCCATCATTTACAGCAACAACCACTTGTCATACAACACACATCCATCACTTACAGCAACAACCACTTGTCCAACAACACACATCCATCACTTACAGCAACAACCACATGTCCTACAACACACATTCATCATTTACAGCAACAACCACTTGTCCTACAACACACATCCATCACTTACAGCAACAACCACTTGTCCTACAACACACATCCATCACTTACAGAAACAACCACTTGTCCTACAACACACATCCATCACTTACAGCAACAACCACATGTCCTACAACACACATCCATCACTTACAGCAACAACCACTTGTCATACAACACACATCCATCACTTACAGCAACAACCACTTGTCCTACAACACACATCCATCACTTACAGCAACAACCACATGTCCTACAACACACATCCATCATTTACAGCAACAACCACTTGTCCTACAACACACATCCATCACTTACAGCAACAACCACTTGTCCTACAACACACATCCATCACTTACAGCAACAACCACTTGTCCTACAACACACATCCATCACTTACAGCAACAACCACATGTCCTACAACACACATCCATCACTTACAGCAACAACCACTTGTCCTACAACACACATCCATCACTTACAGCAACAACCACTTGTCCTACAACACACATCCATCACTTACAGCAACAACCACTTGTCCTACAACACACATCCATCACTTACAGCAACAACCACGTTGTCCTACAACACACATCCATCACTTACAGCAACAACCACTTGTCCTACAACACACATCACTCATTTACAGCAACAACCACTTGTCCTACAACACACATCCATCACTTACAGAAACAACCACTTGTCCTACAACACACATCCATCACTTACAGCAACAACCACTTGTCCTACAACACACATCCATCACTTACCGCAACAACCACTTGTCCTACAACACACATCCATCACTTACAGAAACAACCACTTGTCCTACAACACACATCCATCACTTACAGCAACAACCACTTGTCCTACAACACACATCCATCACTTACAGCAACAACCACTTGTCCTACAACACACATCCATCACTTACAGAAACAACCACTTGTCCTACAACACACATCCATCACTTACAGCAACAACCACTTGTCCTACAACACACATCCATCACTTACAGCAACAACCACTTGTCCTACAACACACATCCATCACTTACAGAAACAACCACTTGTCCTACAACACACATCCATCACTTACAGCAACAACCACTTGTCCTACAACACACATCCATCACTTACAGCAACTGCTGGTCTATCTCTCCAGTCATTATTAACCACTAATGAAAAGACACCTTTAGATCACGTGTCAACGCTTTCATTTCATATTGTCCTAAACATCTCTCCCACACATTACACCTCTCACCCGCACATTACACCTCTCACCCGCACATTACACCTCTCTCTCGCACAGTACACTTCTCCATGCATATTACACATCTCACCCGCACATTACACATCTCACACGCGCATTGCACCTGTCACTCACACACTACTCACCCGTACATTAAACCTCCCTTCGCACATTAAACCTTTAAAGCGCACATTACATCTCCCCACCACACATTACACATGTGTTCAACGCATTCCACTTCTTGCGAACACATTAGACCACACCTCTACAAATTGCACCTTCCCCCCCCTTTCAAACCCCACACCTCTCCTCCACACATTACAGCTCTCTCCCCACACATTACACCTATCTCCCACACATTACAACTCTCCTCCACACATCACACTTCTCCCCCACACATTACACCTCTCATCCACACATTACACATATGTGCCACACACTAAACTCTCCCGCACATTATACCTCTCCCCCCAAATTAGACCTCTCCCCCAAACATTACATCTCTCCCCCGACATATTACACATCTGTGCCACACATTTCACCTCTTTCCCACACATTACATTTCCCACCCTCACATATTACACATCTGTGCCACACATTTCGCCTCTTCCCCACACATTACACATCTGTGCCACACAATCCATCTCTTCCACACACATTATACTTCTCTCCACAAATTACACCTATTTGTCCACACATTGCACCTCTATTCCCACACATTACACCTCTCCTTCATCAAATTACACCTCTCCTCCCACACATTACACCTCTCCTCCCACACATTACATCTTTCCTCCCACACATTACACCTCTACTCCCATACATTACATCTCTCCTCCCACACATCACACCTCTCCTCTCAGACATTACACCTCTCATCCCACACATTACACCTCTACTCCCACACATTATACCTCTCCTCCCATACATTGTACCTCTCCTCCTACATATTACTTCTCTCCTCCCACACATTATACTTCTCCTCCCACACATTACTTCTCTCCTCCCACACTTTACACCTCTCTCCCACACATTACATCTCTCCTTTAAACCACCCAATAAACTTCACCCCTCTATCGACCTCCCCCCTCCCTCACTCGACATAAGAAACTTCTCGTGCCACCCACCGCATTCAAACACAAATGAAACCCCCTCTCCGCACTTATTTACACACACAACCAGTGGCGTATACTGGTTTTGGGGTTTGGGCTACCGCTGACAATAAATAAAAACATAGATTATATTCAGTAGGCTAACAGGAAGTAATATTTTCTAATGACTTCACTACATTTTAAACTACTTATTTACATGTAAATCCGTCTAGTTTGTGACGAAATGTCTCGATGACTTTGTCATTGAAAGTACTGTTGTGTTGGTTTCTAAGTTTCTGAGGGAATGATTTCTCAAAGGGCATTATTGCCAAACCAGATAAGAGTTCTTGTGTCTGAGTTGAGCGACAGTAAGATTTGATTCTATTGAGAGCAGAAAAAGTTCTTTCTACAGATGCTGGTGCGCATAACGTAGTTATAAATAGCTAAGGAAGTTCCGGCGATCAGACAGTTTCACTTTCACTTTGTGATGATTCTGATTGGCTAAAGCTAAAAAACCCATGAAACCGCATTAGTGTAGAAGTAACAACCGGTACATTATTTTGACGTGAATTTTTGAATGTCAAGGTCGTTAAATTATATTCGGATAGAGGAAGAATGTACCGCTGGCTCCTAGAGGTTTCAATGTAGAATAGTTATAACATTAACAAACGTTATAGTGGCCAGAGGAAAAGCTTGCTTTAATAAATGCAAATCAAAGCAAATAAATCGTATTGTCCTACGAAGTGTGTAATAGAATATTCGAAAATTTGTAATATAATTATTTAAAATAAAATAAATTATAATTTCCTTTTGTATTTCGTTAATATGTTCAGGCTACCGGCGGTAGCTGCGGTAGCATAGAGAATACGCCACTGCACACAACTATTCCTCATCCGCACATAACCACCCCCTGTCACCCACCCCGTCAACCACCACATCTACCCGTTACCACTTTATACCAGAGAAAATGAGAAAGACATCAAATATTTCACAAAATCTCTCGCTCTGCGTCCCTTTCGCTCTCTCCTTGAACGAGAGTGGCGGGCACCCCCCGCAGATTATCCTTTATAATCTCCTTACCGAGACAAAAAACTGGCTAGATCACGTGATCAATATCTAGTGTATGGGCAAGTCAGTGTTAGATAGGCCGGCTGCTCCACAGGGGGCAAGATCAAAGGGCAAGGGGCAGGATTTCTGGACGGATCAAAATATCTAGTTTTATGGAGAGGGGGTGGGGAGGAGTTGGATGGGGGCGGTGGTGAAATCAAATTAATAAGTCACGTGAGCTGACTTACCGAGGAGAACAAAACAAAGCTACGTCTGACGCCACGGCGTAAGTTTAAGACGGATTATATCAGGCGGGTGATGTGGTTGGCTGATTGATTTTATATCAGTCAAGAGGCTCCGCCTCAGTTTGCTCATGTCGAGATAATGACAGTCAGTGACAGGGTCAAGGTGATGCACGAGCCAGTCACAGTGAACGGTCACAGAAGACGTCAGTCGACACACGAGTAACATGGAGACGCTGTTCGAGGCGCGACCGAGTAGACATTGCTGAGAGCAGATCTCCATTAAATGAAGCCAGCAACCGACTTCTTCTGTAGAACTTCTGGCTTATATCGTGCAGCACATCCGCCATAGTCACTTTTGTCTAGTGGAATATATGTATATTGTAGCTCTATTGATTGTCACGTGACGAAGAACTATAGTCTGATGTGAAGTGACAAAGAACTATGGTCGGATGTAACGTGGCAAAGAACTTTTGTCTGATCTGACTTGACAGAGAACCCTAGTCGCATGTGTTGTAACAACGAGCTGTGGTAGAGATGTGTACAGAGCTGTGATAAAGATGTGTACAGAGCTGTGGTAGAGATGTGTACAGAGCTGTGGTAGAGATGTGACGACGAACTATGATCAGTTTGGACGTAACAAGACCGGTGATAAGATGTAACACAACGAGAACTATGATGGGTAACGACACACGGTCTTTGGTTGTAACAATGGGCTATGAGTGAGGAAACAATAGTTGGGGCTATGAGTGAGGAAACAATATGTGTAAGGGCTATGAGTGAGGAAACAATAGTTGGGGCTATGAGTGAGGAAACAATATGTGTAAGGGCTATGAGTGAGGAAACAATAGTTGGGGCTATGAGTGAGGAAACAATATGTGTAAGGGCTATGAGTGAGGAAACAATAGTTGGGGCTATGAGTGAGGAAACAATATGTGTAAGGGCTATGAGTGAGGAAACAATAGTTGGGGCTATGAGTGAGGAAACAATATGTGTAAGGGCTATGAGTGAGGAAACAATAGTTGGGGCTATGAGTGAGGAAACAATATGTGTAAGGGCTATGAGTGAGGAAACAATAGTTGGGCTATGAGTGAGAAAACAATATGTGTAAGGGCTATGAGTGAGGAAACAATATGTGTAAGGGCTATGAGTGAGGAAACAATAGTTGGGGCTATGAGTGAGGAAACAATATGTGTAAGGGCTATGAGTGAGGAAACAATAGTTGGGGCTATGAGTGAGGAAACAATATGTGTAAGGGCTATGAGTGAGGAAACAATAGTTGGGGCTATGAGTGAGGAAACAATATGTGTAAGGGCTATGAGTGAGGAAACAATATGTGTAAGGGCTATGAGTGAGGAAACAATAGTTGGGGCTATGAGTGAGGAAACAATAGTTGGGGCTATGAGTGAGGAAACAATAGTTGTGGCTATGAGTGAGGAAACAATAGTTGGGGCTATGAGTGAGGAAACAATAGTTGTGGCTATGAGTGAGGAAACAATAGTTGGGGCTATGAGTGAGGAAAAAATAGTTGGGGCTATGAGTGAGGAATCAATAGTTGGGGCTATGAGTGAGGAAACAATAGTTGAGCTGTGAGTGAGGAAAAAATAGTTGGGGCTATGAGTGAGGAAACAATAGTTGAGCTGTGAGTGAGGAAACAATAGTTGATATGTGAGTGAGGAAACAATCGTTGGGCTGTGAGTGAGGAAAAAATAGTTGGGGCTATATGTAAGGAAACAATAGTTGGGGATATAAGTGAGGAAACAATAGTTGGGGCTATGAGTGAGAAAACAATAGTTGGGGCTATGAGTGAGGAAAAAATAGTTGGGGCTATATGTAAGGAAACAATAGTTGGGGCTATAAGTGAGGAAACAATAGTTGAGCTGTGAGTGAGGAAAAAATAGATGGGGCTATATGTAAGGAAAAATAGTTGGGGCTATGAGTGAGAAAACAATAGTTGGGGCTATGAGTGAGGAAAAAATAGTTGAGCTATGAGTGAGGAAAAAATAGTTGGGGCTATATGTAAGGAAACAATAGTTGAGGCTATAAGTGAGGAAAAAATAGATGGGGCTATAAGTGAGGAAACAATAGTTGGGGCTATATGTAAGGAAACAATAGTTGGGGCTATGAGTGAGAAAACAATAGTTGGGGCTATGAGTGAGGAAAAAATAGTTGGGGCTATATGTAAGGAAACAATAGTTGGGGCTATAAGTGAGGAAACAATAGTTGAGCTGTGAGTGAGGAAAAAATAGATGGGGCTATAAGTAAGGAAACAATAGTTGAGGCTATAAGTGAGGAAAAAATAGACGGGGCTATAAGTGAGGAAACAATAGTTGGGGCTATAAGTGAGGAAACAATAGTTGAGCTGTGAGTGAGGAAACAATAGTTGGGGCTATAAGTGAGGAAACAATAGTTGAGCTGTGAGTGAGGAAACAATAGTTGGGGCTATAAGTGAGGAAACAATAGTTGAGGCTATGAGTGAGGAAACAATAGTTTGGGGCTATGAGTGAGGAAACAATATTTGGGCTGTGAGTGAGGAAACAATAGTTGAGGCTATAAGTGAGGAAACAATAGTTGGGGCTATAATTGAGGAAACAATAATTGGGCTGTGAGTGAGGAAACAATAGTTGGGGCTATGAGTGAGGAAACAATAGTTGGGCTGTGAGTGAGGAAACAATAGTTAGGGCTATGAGTGAGGAAACAATAGTTGGGGCTATGAGTGAGGAAACAATAGTTGTATTATGAGTGAGGAAACAATAGTTGGGCTGTGAGTGAGGAAACAATAGTTAGGGCTATGAGTGAGGAAACAATAGTTGGGGCTATGAGTGAGGAAACAATAGTTCGGCTGTGAGTGAGGAAACAATAGTTGGGGCTATGAGTGAGGAAACAATAGTTGGGCTGTGAGTGAGGAAACAATAGTTAGGGCTATGAGTGAGGAAACAATAGTTGGGGCTATGAGTGAGGAAACAATAGTTGTATTATGAGTGAGGAAAGAATAGTTGTGTTACGAGTGAGGAAAAAACATAGTTGTATTATGAATGAGGAAACAATAGTTGTGTTATGAGTGTGGAAACAATAGTTGTATTATGAGTGAGGAAAGAATAGTTGTGTTATGAGTGAGGAAACAATAGTTGTATTATGAGTGAGGAAACAATAGTTGTGTTATGAGTGAGGAAAAAACATAGTTGTATTATGAATGAGGAAACAATAGTTGTGTTATGAGTGAGGAAACAATAGTTGTATTATGAGTGAGGAAAGAATAGTTGTGTTATGAGTGAGGAAACAATAGTCGTGTTATGGGTGAGGAAACAATAGTTGGGGCTGTGGGTGAGGAAACAATAGTTGTATTATGAGTGAGGAAACAATAGTTGGGGCTGCGAGTGAGGAAACAATAGTAATGGCTTGGAGAGCGGAAACTGTAGCTGAGGCTGTAGGTGAGAATATTGTCTGGAGCAACAAGTGAGCCTACAGGAGCTCGTTTATCTGGAGCAAGAAGTGAGCATACAGGAGCTCGTTTATCTGGAGCAAGGAGTGAGCCTACAGGAGCTCGTTTATCTGGAGCAAGGAGTGAGCCTCCAGGAGCTCGTTTATCTGGAGCAAGGAGTGAGCCTACAGGAGCTCGTTTATCTGGAGCAAGGAGTGAACCTACAGGAGCTCGTTTATCTGGAGCAAGGAGTGAGCCTACAGGAGATCGTTTATCTGGAGCAAGGAGTGAGCCTACAGAAGCTCGTTTATCTGGAGCAAGGAGTGAGCCTATAGGAGCTCGTTTATCTGGAGCAAGGAGTGAGCCTACAGGAGCTCGTTTATCTGGAGCAAGGAGTGAGCCTACAGGAGCTCGTTTATCCAAAGACGGAAAAGTTCTGGCATCAGAAGCTTGTTTCTACCTCATACACAAGATTGTGTAGTTTCATTTCTCAGAACTTTACTCACAGAACACATAACACACATAGCACACATAACACACGCACAGCACACATAACACACACAGCACACATAATACACACATAGCACACATAACACACACATAGCACACATAACACACACACACAGTACACATAAAACACACACACAGCACACATAACACAAACAGCACACATAATACACACACAGCACACACAACACACACATCATACATAACACACACAGCACACATAACACACACAGCACACATAACACACACAGCATACATAACACACACAGCACACATAACAGACACACAGCACACATAACACACACACAGCACACATAACACACACATCACACATAACACACACATACAGCACACATAACACACACACAGCACACATAACACACACACACACATAGCACACATAACACACACACAGCACACATAACACACACAGCACACATAACACACACACAGCACACATAATACACACACAGCACACACAACACACACAGCATACATAACACACACAGCACACATAACACACACAGCACACATAACATACGCACAACACATATAACACACAGCACACATAACACACACACAGCACACACACACAGCACACATAACACACACACATCACACATAACACACACTCAGCACACATAACACACACACAGCACACATAACACACATAACACACACACAGTACACATAACACACACGCAGCACACACACAGCACACATAACACACACACAGCACACATAACACACACGCAGCACACATAACACACACACAGCGTACACACATACAGCACACATAACACACACACAGCACACATATCACACACACAGCACACACACAGCACACATAACACACACACAGCACACACACACAGCACACATAACACACACACACAGCACACATAACACACACGCAGCACACACACACAGCACACATAACACACACACACACAGCACACATAACACACACGCAGCACACACACACACAGCACACATAACACACACACAGCACACACACACAGCACACATAACACACACACAGCACACATAACACACACTCAGCACACATAACACACACACAGCACACATAACACACACAGCACACATAACACACACAGCACACATAACACACACACAGCACACACACACAGCACACATAACACACACAGCACACATAACGCATACATAACACACACATAACACACACACATAACACACATAACACACATAACACACACACACAACAATGAACGCCTACACACTCGATTGCTTTCTGTTTCAAGAGTGCAGGAATGTTGAGTGGTTTGAAGGGAGTGCGGTACACGAAGCTTGCACTCGCTCTATCTCTCTATATATTAGTGTGTGTGTGTGTGTGTGTGTGTGTGTATTGTATGTATATATACATGTGTGGGGTGTGTGTATGTGTGTGTGTGTTGCTACATCACATGACAAGCATACGTCCAATCACAAAACTTGCTTCCTCGTAAGGCTAGCTGATAGTGTACGTTAGCACACTTACTTTGTAGTTGGTGTTGGAAACTGTCCGAGTTGTCAGTTATTGTCGTTGCACTGTTATTGTTTGTAATTGTTGATGCTGTTGTTACTGCGAGCGTTGTTGAGATTCCATTTTACTTGATGATTTCACCTTGCGCCTGTCCAGTGTGTACAGCGTTGAGACATATACAGGGACAACATCTTGACAACCGTCGATGTTACATTGCCCTGACTCACAGACAAGTTCATTGACAGGCCGTGTAAGACAATACGAAAGTGATTGGCTCGCGTTCCGTTAGTCCTGTACACCTGTACAACGTCACAGCTTGCTCAAACGCAATATTTGCGCCAGTTTGTGGACAGCGGCATCCGCTAATATAACTTGAGTGTTTCTTGTGCCGGATTTACTCACTGTTTGTGTGCGCGACCTTGACTCAATTTACAAGTACCTGGTCAGGTGGACGGACATGTCGACTCACAAGGTCCCATCCACACACCGGGAGATGACATGATTGTCAAGTAATAACAAATTCATAATCTGATAAGCAAGGGGCTGGAGAAACTCGAGCTGGCCTCGATGTCCGGATAGACACAATCGGAACAATATTTCCCACTCGTCACTTTCGTCCCAGGACATCACAGGAGGACATTGCGAGGGCAGCGCTTGTAATAATGAGTATTGAAGCAATATTAGACAGCGTATGTGTTTGCTGTGTGAGGATGATAGAGTGATACATGAGCGACACGAGGGGGTAGTTTAATTACTGGCTCCAGCTGCGGTGACGTCATGCAAAGGAAGTGACAAATCTAAATATTGGTGGCTACATAAGTGACAAATCTAAATATTGGTGGCTACATAAGTGACAAATCTAAATATTGGTGGCTACATAAGTAACAAATCTAAATATTGGTGGCTACATAAGTGACAAATCTAAATATTGGTGGCTACATAAGTGACAAATCTAAATATAGGTGGCTACATAAGTGACAAATCTAAATATTGGTGGCTACATAAGTGACAAATCTAAATATTGGTGGCTACATAAGTGACAAATCTAAATATAGGTGGCTACATAAGTGACAAATTTAAATATAGGTGGCTACATAAGTGACAAATCTAAATATTGGTGGCTACATAAGTGACAAATCTAAATATTGGTGGCTACATAAGTGACAAATCTAAATATAGGTGGCTACATAAGTGACAAATCTAAATATAGGTGGCTACATAAGTGACAAATCTAAATATTGGTGGCTACATAAGTGACAAATCTAAATATTGGTGGCTACATAAGTGACAAATCTAAATATTGGTGGCTACATAAGTGACAAATCTAAATATAGGTGGCTACATAAGTGACAAATCTAAATATTTTGTTGGCTACATAAGTGACAAATCTAAATATTGGTGGCTACATTGAATTAATTGAGATCCGAAGCCGAGAACTTGTACAGTTTCAGATTGACACCCGACACCCTGCTCCTGGTTGGTGCGCAACACTCACCCTCACCCATCGTCCTCACAACTTAGCTGCTGTGAGAATACTCAACCGTTACCGTTCCATTCTCCAATCTGATCCCACCACTCGTCTACTTTTCCGTGATCCCCCTATGGTCGCCTTCAAATGCGACAGGAATTTGCGAGATATTCTGGTTAGGAGCCGTCTTCCTTACTCCGACCATCAAGATTTGGGTACGGTCCCATGTGGACGTGACTGTATCACCTGTACTTATGTGCCCCGCACCGACTCTGTCTTATTTCCTAACGGACGGTTCGAGATCAAGGATGGTTTGACATGTATGCCTCGCAACATGATTTATGCCATCATATGCCAACGATGTCACATGTCTGTCCCGCAACATGATTTATGCCATCATATGCCAACGATGTCACATGTCTGTCCCGCAACATGATTTATGCCGTCATATGCCAACGATGTCACATGTCTGTCCCACAACATGATTTATGCCATCATATGCCAACGATGTCACATGACTTATGTTGGCGAGTGTGGAGACGCTTAATGGATAGACTTTGTGAACATCTTCGGAATGTTCAATAGAATACTGGCACTCCAGTGTCATCCCATTTCAATTCCTCAGACCACAAGGGCAAAAACGACATCAGTATTACTGTTATTGTCCTTTACCACTCCGGTGATCGCAACCGGTTCGCCTTGGAGAATCGTCTTATAGTCCAATTGGGTCTCGCTGACCCACGAGGTATGAATGTCTCACAATCGTAAACATAGTTTCCCTGCGGTTGCTCCTTCTCTGTTACATATTCTACTCTGTTGCCCATGTATGAGCACATTAGTATATGCACATGCTATGCTATTCACAGCTCTCCTCTACTAGACCACACTTCGGCTGTCCCCAATCTTCTCTTTTGTCTGGGATGCTTACTTTTGTGCAAGACGTTACCCTTGTCACCTACACTACACGGCACCTTACATGTTACATGTTCTTAGTGAGCCCCACTCTGAGACATCTCACTCTTTCCTGCTTTCGAGTATCTGCTATTCTTCTGGTCTATTCTTTCTCCTTTGTGTATGCGCACGGATCTCGGTGTGCACTTCTGGGTATATAAGCTGTATGTGCACATTTTCGCATGTGTTTAATCACCCGTATTGGTGTAGCATATATATTTACATGTGTGTACGTACATGCGTGCATTAACTAAAGGAGTACACCCCTTCGTCATCCGCCCTTAAAATGACTTTAAGTGGGTGAATCTGCGTTGTGTTGTGGTTAGCAGTATAACTGTGATATTTGTGTCTTTCTGCCCAACACCTCCGACTTCAACTCGACAATTTTGTACCGGGTTGTCTTCCCTGTTATTTCCATAGTCGCTTGGCCAGACTAGACAGTTTAGTCTGTTACTGGAGGCACCACGGAGAGTTGGAGCAGAGTCTGAAAGGTTCTGGTTCACCGATTCTGGCGCAAGCTATCCGCTGTGGGTCGCTTCCAGCCCTGCCGCTGTGGGTCGCTTCCAGCCCTGCCGCTGTGCGGTGCACCTTTGCCTCCGTGTATGTATCTGTATTTATATATATGTGTGTGTATATATACATATGTGGGAGTCGCGATAGCTCAGTGGTTTGTGAACTGGACTACAAATGACAAGGGGTAGGGTTCGATCCCAACCGACGGCCACCGGGTTCATCCAGCCTTAAAATGGGTAACGGATTTTTTTCTGGGAAAGTAAAGCAGCACGGGCGTAATACCGACCACATTACCCCAAAAATCATGTGCTGAAGGTCTGTAAAATTTAGGGTCACTAACACCATATTCCCTATACGCCACTTGGCTTGACTTTACTTTACTTTTACTTTATATATATATATAATATGTGCGTAGATAATTATATACATTGCCAATGTCGCTGCACTGTTGGTAACCGAGACAATGTTCCCACACATTTTTTTGAAATATGTTTGTCATCATCGACTGCTCTACGAAAACTGTCGTGCACTAGTTCCCTTCTGTTCACGATGCAGGGGAGACATTTTTATTTTTGTTTTACGAAATAGCTTTAAGTTATTTTGTTTTGGATCTTTCATTTATTAGTTAGCTATGTATGACTAACTTCATTATTAGTTAGCTATGTATGGTAACTTCATTATTAGTTAGCTATGTATGGTAACTTCATTATTAGTTAGCTATGTATGACTAACTCCATTATTAGTTAGCTATGTATGACTAACTTCATTATTAGTTAGCTATGTAGGACTAACTCCATTATTAGTTAGCTATGTATGACTAACTTCATTATTAGTTAGCTATGTAGGACTAACTCCATTATTAGTTAGCTATGTATGACTAACTTCATTATTAGCTAGCTATATAGGACTAATTCCATTATTAGTTAGCTATGTAGGACTAGCTTCATTATTAGCTAGCTATATAGGACTAACTCCATTATTAGTTAGCTATGTATGACTAACTCTATTATTATTTAGCTATGTACGACTAGCTCCATTTGTTAGTTAGCTATGTAGGACTAGCTTCATTATTAGTTAGCTCTGTAGGACTAGCTCCATTATTAGTTAGCTATGTAGGACTAGCTCCATTATTAGTTAGCTATGTAGGACTAGCTCCATTATTAGTTAGCTATGTAGGACTAGCTCCATTTATTAGTTAGCTATGTAGGACTAGGGGTGTCCGGTTAGCGCAATCGATAGGCGGTTGCTTACCACGGCAACAGCCGGGGTTCGTTCCCTGGCGAGGACACCTGGGTTTTACTAATTCCCTAAAAATTAGTGGGAGCCGCGATAGCTCAGTGGTTAGTGAACTGGACTACTACGGACAAGGGGTAGGGTTCGATCCCAACCGACGGCTCCGGGTTCACCCAGCCTTAAATGGGTACCGGATTTTTTCTGGGAAAGTAAAGCAGCACGGGCGTAATACCGACCACATTACCCCAAAAATCATGTGCTGAAGGTCTGTAAAATATAGAGTCACTAACACCATATTTCACTATACGCCACTTGGCGTGACGGGGGGTACTTTACTTTACTGTTTTTATGTAGGACTAGCTCCATTATTAGTTAGCTATGTAGGACTAGCTTCATTATTAGTTAGCTCTGTAGGACTAGCTCCATTATTAGTTAGCTATGTAGAACTAACTCCATTATTAGTTAGCTATGTAGGACTAACTCCATTATTAGTTAGCTATGTAGGACTAACTCCATTATTAGTTAGCTATGTATGACTACCTCCATTATTAGTTAGCTATGTAGGACTAACTCCATTATTAGTTAGCTATGTAGGACTAACTCTATTATTAGTTAGCTATGTAGGACTAACTCCATTATTAGTTAGCTATGTAGGACTAACTCCATTATTAGTTAGCTATGTAGGGATAGCTTCATTATTATTTAGCTATGTAGGACTAGTCTCATTATTAGTTAGCTCTGTTGTACTAGCTCCATTATTAGTTAGCTCTGTAGGACTAGCTCCATTATTAGTTAGCTATGTATGACTAGCTCCATTATTATTTAGCTCTGTATGACTAGCTCCATTATTAGTTAGCTCTGTATGACTAGCTCCATTATTAGTTAGCTCTGTTGTACTAGCTCCATTATTATTTAGCCCTGTATGTCTAGCTCCATTATTAGTTAGCTCTGTTGTACTAGCTCCATTATTATTTAGCTCTGTAGGACTAGCTCCATTATTAGTTAGCTCTGTATGACTAGCTCCATTATTAGTTAGCTCTGTTGTACTAGCTCCTTTTATTATTTAGCTCTGTATGACTAGCTCCATTATTAGTTAGCTATGTAGGACTAGCTCCATTATTAGTTAGCTGTGTATGACTAGCTCCATTATTAGTTAGCTATGTATGACTAGCTCCATTATTAGTTAGCTATGTACGACTAGCTCTATTATTAGTTAGCGATGTAGGACTAACTCCATTATTAGTTCGCTATGTAGGACGAGCTCCATTATTAGTTAGCTATATAGGACTAGCTCCATTATTAGTTAGCTATGTAGGACTAGCTCCATTATTAGTTAGCTATGTTTGACTAGCTTCATTATTAGTTAGCTCTGTAGGACTAGCTCCATTATTAGTTAGCTATGTTGTACTAGCTCCATTATTTTTTAGCTCTGTATGACTAGCTCCATTATTAGTTAGCTCTGTATGACTAGCTCCATTATTTTTTAGCTCTGTATGACTAGCTCCATTATTAGTTAGCTCTGTATGACTAGCTACATTATTAGTTAGCTCTGTTGTATTAGCTCATTATTATTTAGCTCTGTAGGACTAGCTCCATTATTAGTTAGCTCTGTATGACTAGCTCCATTATTAGTTAGCTCTATTGTACTAGCTTCATTATTATTTAGCTCTGTAGGACTTGCTCCATTATTAGTTAGCTATGTATGACTAGCTCCATTATTAGTTAGCTCTGTTTTACTAGCTCCATTATTAGTTAGCTCTGTAGGACTAGCTCCATTATTAATTAGCTATGTATGACTAGCTCCATTATTAGTTAGCTCTGTAGGACTAGCTCCATTATTAGTTAGCTCTGTATGACTAGCTCCATTATTAGTTAGCTCTGTTGTACTAGCTCCATTATTATTTAGCTCTGTATGACTAGCTCCATTATTAGTTAGCTCTGTATGACTAGCTCCATTATTAGTTAGCTCTGTTGTACTAGCTCCATTATTATTTAGCTCTGTAGGACTAGCTCCTTTATTAGTTAGCTCTGTATGACTAGCTCCATTATTAGTTAGCTCTGTTGTACTAGCTCCATTATTATTTAGCTCTGTAGGACTAGCTCCTTTATTAGTTAGCTCTGTATGACTAGCTCCATTATTAGTTAGCTCTGTTGTACTAGCTCCATTATTATTTAGCTCTGTAGGACTAGCTCCATTATTAGTTAGCTATGTAGGACTAGCTCCATTATTAGTTAGCTTTGTAGGACTCTTCCCGTGTGTTACCGGGGCCTCATTATGAGGGAAGTAAAGAAAAGTGACACTGTGACCTTCCACGCATGTCGTAAGAAGTGACTAAGGAGGTTAATCGATGGCTTTACGAGCTGTCATTGTTAAATTTTTTTTATGGAAATAGAACCATATATTTTAGAAGCAGTGATATCTGCAATATGTGCCATTTGGCATGCAGGGTTTCTGTTTTTGAGATTGTGGTTCTGCCCTAAGTGCAGTCTTCGGCTCGAAAGGAAAATAGATAGATGTAGGACTTGTTTTATTTACTTATATATCCGTGTGTGTATTGTTTTTTTTGTTTGTTGCTGCTGTAGGCCTATTGAGCCGAAACGTCGTTCTAATT
Organism: Megaustenia siamemsis; assembly: GCA_032433765.1. Taxonomy (NCBI): domain Eukaryota; kingdom Metazoa; phylum Mollusca; class Gastropoda; order Stylommatophora; family Ariophantidae; genus Megaustenia; species Megaustenia siamemsis. Next base: position 81,392,824 of record JAVIAB010000024.1, on the reverse strand, counting down.
GGTGTCGTCCATCACTTATGTAAAGCTTAACCATACAATTTCTCCGTGACGAAAGAGCCACGAAGTGACAGTGAGAACAAACTCTACTGAAGTGACAGTGAGAACAAACTCTAATGAAGTGACAGTGAGAACAAACTCTACTGAAGTGACAGTGAGAACAAACTCTACTGAAGTGACAGTAAGAACAAACTCTACTGAAGTGACAGTGAGAACAAACTCTACTAAAGTGACAGTGAGAACAAACTCTACTGAAGTGACAGTGAGAACAAACTCTACTGAAGTGACAGTGAGAACAAACTCTACTGAAGTGACAGTGAGAACAAACTCTACTGAAGTGACAGTGAGAACAAACTCTACTGAAGTGACAGTGAGAACAAACTCTACTGAAGTGACAGTGAGAACAAACTCTACTGAATTGACAGTGCGAACAGACTCTACTGAAGTGACAATGAGAACAAACTCTACTGAAGTGACAGTGAGAACAAACTCTACTGAAGTGACAGTGAGAACAAACTCTACTGAAGTGACAGTGAGAACAAACTCTACTGAAGTGACAATGAGAACAAACTCTACTGAAGTGACAGTGAGAACAAACTCTACTGAAGTGACAGTGAGAACAAACTCTACTGAAGTGACAGTGAGAACAAACTCTACTGAAGTGACAGTGAGAACAAACTCTACTGAAGTGACAGTGAGAACAAACTCTACTGAAGTGACAGTGAGAACAAACTCTACTGAAGTGACAATGAGAACAAACTCTACTGAAGTGACAGTGAGAACAAACTCTACTTCCTGAAATGATTTTGAGAAAGTTCTAATTTAGGTGACAACTTCCATACACCATCGCTGTTTTGTCTGTCCTTCGGTAACTATATGTCCTTAGAAAACTGTCCATGTCTAGATAATTGTGTATCCTTAGATAACTGTATTTCCCTTGAAAATCGTCTATGTCTAGACAATTGTCTGTCTCTAGATAATTGTCTGCCTCTAGATAACTGTCTACCTCTAGATAATTGTCTGCCTCTAGGTAACTGTCTACCCTTCCCTTGATATGATTAACTGTCAGAACTGACATGAGAGATGTCAAGAAGATAACACAACAAAAAGAGAAACTGAAACTATCACTGGCGCCCTCATCAACAACACCGGAACAACTACAGCCAGTTCTGATGCGGCACTGGCTGCAACATTACTACAGTTGTTATTAATGTTACAATTACTACTACTACTGCAGTTACGATTACACCCGTTTGAACTTGAGCTGATTGACTACAACTACAATACTACTACTACTACAACTACAATACTACTACTACTACTACACCTACTACTACTACTACAACTACAATACTACTACTACTACACCTACTACACTACTACAATACTACTATTACTACTACTACACCTACTACTACTACTACAACTACAATACTACTACTACAATACTACTACTACTACACCTACTACACTACTACAATACTAATACTACACCTACTAAACTACTACAATACTACTACTACAACTACACTACTACAATACTACTACTACAACTACAATACTACTACTACAATACTACTACTACTACACCTACTACACTACTACAATACTACTACTACACTACTACTACACTACTACTACTACTACTACAACTAGACTACTACAATACTACTACTACAATACTACTACTACTACACCTACTACACATACTACAATAATACTACTACAATACTACTACTACAATACTAATACTACTTCAATACTACTACTACTACACTACTACAATACTACTATTACCATACTACTACTACTACAATACTACTACTACTACACTTATTACTACTACAATATTACTACTACTACAATACTACTACTACTACACCTACTACTACTACTACTACTATTATAATACTACTACTACTACACCTACTACTACTACAATACTACTACTACTACACCTACTACTACTACTACTACAATACTACTACATCTACACCTACTACTACTACTACAATACTACTACTACTACACCTACTACTACTACTACAATACTACTACTACTACAATACTATTACTACTACACCGACTACTACTACTACTACTACACCTACTACACTACTACAATACTATTACTACAATACTACTACTACTACACCTACTACTACTACTACTACTACCATACTGCTACTACTACACCTACTACACTACTACAATACAACTACACCTACTACACTACTACAATACTACTACACCTACTACTACTACTACTACTACTACTACTACTACAATACTACTACTACTACTACACTTACTACTATTACTACACTTACTACTACTACTACACCTACTACTACTACTACTACAACAATGCTACTACTAGTACTACACCTACTACTCCTACTACTACTACTACACCTACTACTACTACTACTACTACAATGCTACTACTACTACTACACCTACTACTCCTACTACTACTACTACTACTACTACTACTACTACTACTACTACAATACAACAACTACTACTATAACAATAATACTACTACTACTACTACAATACTACTACTATAACAACTACTATAATACTACTACTACTACACCAACTATATACTACTACAATACTACTACTACTACTACAATACTACTACTACTACTACTACTACAATACTACTACTACTACTACAATACTACTACTACTACAATACTACTACTATTACAATACTACTACTACTACAATACTACTACTACTACTACTACAATACTACTACTACTACTACAATACTACTACTACTACTACTACTACAATACTACTACTACTACTACTACACCTACTACTACTACTACACTTACTACTACTACTAATACACCTACTACTACTACATCTACAATACTACTACTACTACACTTACTACTACTACTATTACACCTACTACTACTACTACAATACTACTACTACTACTACTACACCTGTACTACACCTACTACTACTCCTACTAATACTGCTACAAATACTACTACTACTACTACAACTACAATACTACTACTAGTACTACTACTACAATACTACTACTACAATAATACTACTACTACTACAATACTACTACTACCACTACAATACTACTACTACTATTACACCAATACTAATACTACTGTTACTACAATACTACTACTACTACAATACTACTAGTACTACAACTACTACACCTCCTCCTACTACTACTACAATACTACTACTACAACTACAACTACAATACTACTACTACTACTACTACTTCTTCACCTACTACTACTACTACTACTACACCTAATACTACTACTAATACACCTATTACTACTACTACAATACTACTACTACTACAATACTACTACTACTACTACTACTACTACTACTACTACTACACCTACTACTACTACTACTACACCTACAACTACTACTACTACTACACCTACTACTACTACTACTACAATACTACTACTACAGTACTACTACTACTACTACTACTACAATACAACAACTACTACTATAACAATAATACTACTACTACTACTACAATACTACTACTATAACAACTACTATAATACTACTACTACTACACCAACTATATACTACTACAATACTACTACTACTACTACAATACTACTACTACTACTACTACTACAATACTACTACTACTACTACAATACTACTACTACTACAATACTACTACTATTACAATACTACTACTACTACAATACTACTACTACAGTACTACTACTACTACACCTACTACTACTACAATACTACTACTACTACTACTACAATACTACTACTACTACTACACCTACTACTACTAATACAATACTACTACTATTACACCTACTACTACTACTACTGCAATACTACTACTACTACTACAATACTACTACTACAATACTACTACTACTACTACAACTACAATACTACTACTACTACTACAATACTACTACTACTACAATACTACAACTACTACTACTACACTACAACATCTACTACTACTACAATACTACTACTTCTACACCTACTACTACTACTACAATACTACTACTACTACAATACTATTACTACTAAACCTACTACTACTACTACTACTACAATACTACTACTACTACTACTACACTTACTACTATTACTACACTTACTACTACTACTACACCTACTACTACTACTACTACAATGCTACTACTAGTACTACACCTACTACTCCTACTACTACTACTACACCTACTACTACTATTACAATGCTACTACTACTACTACACCTACTACTCCTACTACTACTACTACTACTACTACTACAATACTACTACTACTACTATAACAATAATACTACTACTACTACTACAATACTACTACTACTACAACTACTACAATACTACTACTACTACACCAACTATATACTACTACAATACTACTACTACTACTACAATACTACTACTACTACTACTACTACTACTACTACTACTATTACTACAATACTACTACTACTACTACTACTACAATACTACTACTACTACTACAATACTACTACTACTACTACAATACTACTACTACTACTACTACACCTACTACTACTACTACACTTACTACTACTACTAATACACCTACTACTACTACATCTACAATACTACTACTACTACACTTACTACTACTACTATTACACCTACTACTACTACTACAATACTACTACTACTACTACTACACCTGTACTACACCTACTACTACTCCTACTAATACTGCTACACATACTACTACTACTACAACTACAATACTACTACTAGTACTACTACTACAATACTACTACTACAATAAAACTACTACTACTACAATACTACTACTACCACTACAATACTACTACTACTATTACACCAATACTAATACTACTATTACTACAATACTACTACTACTACAATACTACTAGCACTACAACTACTACACCTCCTACTACTACTACTACTACAATACTACTACTACTACTACAACTACAATAATACTACTACTACAATACTACTACTACTACTACTACACCTACTACTACTACTACTACTACTACACCTACTACTACTACTACTACAATACTACTACTACTACTATTACTACAATACTACTACTACAGTACTACTACTACTACACCTACTACTACTACAATACTACTACTACTACTACTACTACAATACTACTACTACTACTACACCTACTACTACTAATACAATACTACTACTATTACACCTACTACTACTACTACTACTACTGCAATACTACTACTACAATACTACTACTACAATACTACTACTACTACTACAACTACAATACTACTACTACTACTACAATACTACTACTACTACAATACTACTACTACTACTACTACACTACTACTACTACTACAACTACAATACTACTACTACTACTACTACTACTTCTACAACTACAATACTACTACTACTACAATATTACAACTACTACTACATCTACTACTACTACAATACTACTACTTCTACACCTACTACTACTACTACAATACTACTACTACTACAATACTATTACTACTACACCGACTACTACTACTACTACTACACCTACTACATTACTACTATACTACTACTACAATACTACTACTACTACACCTACTACTACTACTACTACAATACTGCTACTACTACACCTACTACACTACTACAATACTACTACACCTACTACTACTACTACAATACTACCACTACTACTACACTTACTACTATTACTACACTTACTACTACTACTACACCTACTACTACTACTAATACAATGCTACTACTTGTATTACACCTACTACTCCTACTACTACTACTACTACACCTACTACTACTACTACTACAATGCTACTACTGGTACTACACCTAATACTCCTACTACTACTACTACACCTACTACTACTACTACAATACTACTACTATTACTACTATAACAATAATACTACTACAACTACTACAATACTACTACTACTACAACTACTACAATACTACTACTACTACTACACCAACTATATACTACTACAATACTACTACTACTACTACTACTACTACTACAATACTACTACTACTACTACAATACTTCTACTACTACTATAATACTACTACTATTACAATACTACTACTACTACAATACTACTACTACTACTACAATACTACTACTACTACTACAATACTACTACTACTACTAAAATACTACTACTACTACTACACCTACTACTACTACTACACTAACTACTATTACTACACTTACTACTACTACACCTACTACTATTACTACTACTACAATGCTACTACTAGTACTACACCTACTACTCCTACTACTACTACTACACCTACTACTACTACTACTACAATGCTACTACTACTACTACACCTACTACTCCTACTACTACTACTACTACTACAATACTACTACTACTACTATAACAATAATACTACTACTACAATACTACTACTGCTACAACTACTACAATACTACTACTACTACTACACCAACTATATACTACTACAATACTACTACTACTACTACTACTACTACTACTACTACTACAATACTACTACTACTACTACTACTACTACAATACTACTACTACTACTACAATACTACTACTATTACAATACTACTACTATTACAATACTACTACTACTACAATACTACTACTACTACTACAATACTACTACTACTACAATACTACTACTACTACTACTACTACACTTACTACTACTACTAATACACCTACTACTACTACATCTACAATACTACTACTACTACACTTACTACTACTACTATTACACCTACTACTACTACTACAATACTACTACTACTACACCTGTACTACACCTACTACTACTCCTACTAATACTGCTACACCTACTACTACTACTACTACTGCAACTACAATACTACTACTAGTACTAATACTACAATACTACTACTACTACTACTACAATAATACTACTACTACTACAATACTACTACTACCACTACAATACTACTACTACTATTACACCAATACTAATACTACTATTACACCAATACTAATACTACTATTACTACAATACTACTACTACTACAATACTACTAGTACTACAACTACTACACCTACTACTACTACTACTACTACAATACTACTACTACTACTACTACAACTACAATACTACTACTACTACTACTTCTTCACCTACTACTACTACTGCTACTACTACTACACCTAATACTACTACTACTACACCTACTACTACTACTACTACTACAATACTACTACTACTACAATACTACTACTACTACTACTACACCTACTACTACTACTACTACTACTACTACTACTACTACTACAATACTACTACTACTATTACTACAATACTACTACTACAATACTACTACTACACCTACTACTACTACAATACTACTACTACTACTACAATACTACTACTACTACTACACCTACTACTACTAATACAATACTACTACTATTACACCTACTACTACTACTACTGCAATACTACTACTACTACTACAATACTACTACTACAATTCTACTACTACAATACTACTACTACTACAATACTACTACTACTACTACTACTACACTACTATTACTACTACTACTACAACTACAATACTACTACTACTACTACTTCTACAACTACAATACTACTACTACTACAATACTATTACTACTACACCGACTACTACTACTACTACTACACCGACTACTACTACTACTACTACACCTACTACACTACTACAATACTATTACTACAATACTGCTACTACTACACCTACTACACTACTACAATACAACTACACCTACTACACTACTACAATACTACTACACCTACTACTACTACTACTACTACTACTACTACTACTACAATACTACTACTACTACACTTACTACTATTACTACACTTACTACTACTACTACACCTACTACTACTACTACTACAATGCTACTACTAGTACTACACCTACTATTCCTACTACTACTACTACACCTACTACTACTACTACTACTACAATGCTACTACTACTACTACACCTACTACTCCTACTACTACTACTACTACTACTACAATACTACTACTACTACTATAACAATAATAATACTATTACTACTACAATACTACTACTATAACAACTACTACAATACTACTACTACTACACCAACTATATACTACTACAATACTACTACTACAACAATACTACTACTACTACTACTACTACAATACTACTACTACTACTACAATACTACTACTACTATTACACCAATACTAATACTACTGTTACTACAATACTACTACTACGACAATACTACTAGTACTACAACTACTACACCTCCTACTACTACTACTACAATACTACTACTACTACTACAACTACAATACTACTACTACTACTACTACTACTTCTTCACCTACTACTACTACTACTACTACTACACCTAATACTACTACTACTACACCTATTACTACTACTACAATACTACTACTACTACAATACTACTACTACTACTACTACTACTACTACTACACCTACTACTACTACTACTACTACACCTACTACTACTACTACTACAATACTACTGCTACTACTATTACTACAACACTACTACTACAGTACTACTACTACTACACCTACTACTACTACAATACTACTACTACTACTACAATACTACTACTACTACTACACCTACTACTACTAATACAATACTACTACTATTACACCTACTACTACTACTACTACTGCAATACTACTACTACTTCTACAATACTACTACTACAATACTACTACTACAATACTACTACTACTACTACAACTACAATACTACTACTACTACTACAATACTACTACTACTACAATACTACAACTACTACTACTACACTACTACTACTACTACAATACTACTACTACAATACTACTACTACTACTACTACAATACTACTACTACTACTACACCTACTACTACTAATACAATACTACTACTACTACAATACTACTACTACTACTACTACTACACCTACTACTACTACTACTACTACACCTACTACTACTACTACTACAATACTACTACTACTACTACTACCCTACTACTACTAATACAATACTACTACTATTACACCTACTACTACTACTACTACTACTGCAATACTACTACTACAATACTACTACTACAATACTAATACTAATACTTCAACTACAATACTACTACTACTACTACAATACTACTACTACTACAATACTACTACTACTACTACTACACTACTACTACTACTACAACTACAATACTACTACTACTACTACTACTACTTCTACAACTACAATACTACTACTACTACAATATTACAACTACTACTACATCTACTACTACTACAATACTACTACTTCTACACCTACTACTACTACTACAATACTACTACTACTACAATACTATTACTACTACACCTACTACTACTACTACTACAATACTGCTACTACTACACCTACTACACTACTACAATACAACTACACCTACTACACTACTACAATACTACTACACCTACTACTACTACTACAATACTACCACTACTACTACACTTACTACTATTACTACACTTACTACTACTACTACACCTACTACTACTACTAATACAATGCTACTACTTGTATTACACCTACTACTCCTACTACTACTACTATTACACCTACTACTACTACTACAATGCTACTACTGTACTACACCTACTACTCCTACTACTACTACTACACCTACTACTACTACTACAATACTACTACTATTACTACTATAACAATAATACAACTACAACTACTACAATACTACTACTACTACAACTACTACAATACTACTACTACTACTACACCAACTATATACTACTACAATACTACTACTACTACTACTACTACAACTACTACAATACTACTACTACTACTACAATACTACTACTACTACTACAATACTACTACTATTACAATACAACTACTACTACAATACTACTACTACTACTACAATACTACTACTACTACTACTACAATACTACTACTACTACTACAATACTACTACTACTACTACACCTACTACTACTACTACACTTACTACTATTACTACACTTACTACTACTACTACACCTACTACTACTACTTCTACAATGCTACTACTAGTACTACACCTACTACTCCTACTACTACTACTACTACACCTACTACTACTACTACTACAATGCTACTACTACTACTACACCTACTACTCCTACTACTACTACTACTACTACTACTACTACAATACTACTACTACTACTATAACAATAATACTACTACTACTACAATACTACTACTACTACCACTACTACAATACTACTACTACTACTACTACTACACTAACTATATACTACTACAATACTACTACTACTACTACTACTACTACTACTACAATACTACTACTACTACTACTACTACAATACTACTACTACTACTACAATACTACTACTACTACAATACTACTACTATTACAATACTACTACTACTACAATACTACTACTACTACTACAATACTACTACTACTACTACAATACTACTACTACTACTACTACTACACTTACTACTACTACTAATACACCTACTACTACTACATCTACAATACTACTACTACTACACTTACTACTACTACTATTACACCTACTACTACTACTACAATACTACTACTACTACACCTGTACTACACCTACTACTACTCCTACTAATACTGCTACACCTACTACTACTACTACTACAACTACAATACTACTACTAGTACTACTACTACAATACTACTACTACTACTACTACTACAATAATACTACTACTACTACAATACTACTACTACCACTACAATACTACTACTACTACACCAATACTAATACTACTATTACTACAATACTACTACTACTACAATACTACTAGTACTACAACTACTACACCTACTACTACTACTACTTCTACAATACTACTACTACTACTACTACAACTACAATACTACTACTACTACTACTACTTCTTCACCTACTACTACTACTGCTACTACTACTACACCTAATACTACTACTACTACACCTACTACTACTACTACAATACTACTACTACTACAATACTACTACTACTACTACTACACCTACTACTACTACTACTACTACTACTACACCTACTACTACTACTACAATACTACTACTACTATTACTACAATACTACTACTACAATACTACTACTACACCTACTACTACTACAATACTACTACTACTACAATACTACTACTACTACTACTACAATACTACTACTACTACTACTACTACTACGCCTACTACTACTACTACTACACTTACTACTACTACTAATACACCTACTACTACTACATCTACAATACTTCTACTACTACTCTTAATACTACTACTATTACACCTACTACTACTACTACAATACTACTACTATTACTACTACACCTGTACTACACCTACTACTACTCCTACTACACCTACTACTACTACTACAATACTACTACTACTACTATAACAATAATACTACTACTACTACAATACTACTACTACTACAAGTACTACAATACTACTACTACTACTACACCAACTATATACTACTACAATACTACTACTACTACTACTACTACTACTACTACTACTACAATACTACTACTACTACTACAATACTACTACTACTACTACTACAATACTACTACTATTACAATACTACTACTACTACAATACTACTACTACTACAATACTACTACTACTACTACAATACTACTACTACTACTACTACTACAATACTACTACTACTACTACTACTACTACGCCTACTACTACTACTACTACACTTACTACTACTACTAATACACCTACTACTACTACATCTACAATACTACTACTACTACACTTAATACTACTACTATTACACCTACTACTACAATACTACTACTATTACTACTACACCTGTACTACACCTACTACTACTCCTACTACACCTACTAATACTGCTACACCTACTACTAATACTACTACAACTACAATACTACTACTAGTACTACTACTACAATACTACTACTACTACTACAATAATACTACTACTACTACAATACTACTACTACCACTACAATACTACTACTACTACACCAATACTAATACTACTATTACTACAATACTACTACTACTACAATACTACTAGTACTACTACTACTACACCTACTACTACTACTACTACTACTACTACAATACTACTACTACTACTACAACTACAATACTACTACTACTACTACTACTTCTTCACCTACTACTACTACTACTACTACTACTACTACTACACCTAATACTACTACTACTACACCTATTACTACTACTACAATACTACTACTACTACAATACTACTACTACTACTACACCTACTACTACTACTACTACTACACCTACTACTACTACTACTACAATACTACTACTACTACTATTACTACAATACTACTACTACAATACTACTACTACTACACCTACTACTACTACAATACTACTGCTACTACTACTACTACAATACTACTACTACTACTACACCTACTAGTACTAATACAATACTACAACTATTACACCTACTACTACTTCAACTACAATACTACTACTACTACTACAATACTACTACTACTACAATACTACTACTACTACTACACTACTATTACTACTACTACTACAACTACAATACTACTACTACTACTACTACTACTACAACTACAATACTACTACTACTACAATATTAATACTGCTACTACAATACTACTACTACTACTACAATATTACTACTACTACTACAATACTACTACTACTACAATATTACTAGTACAACTACAATACTACTACTACAGTACTTATCTTGTAGCAGCAATCTTATTGTTTTGATATCTTGCAGCAGCAATCTTATTGTTCTGCTATCTTGCAGCAGCAATCTTATTGTTCTGCTATCTTGCAGCAGCAATCTTATTGTTCTGCTATCTTGCAGCAGCAATCTTATTGTTCTGCTATCTTGTAGCAGCAATCTTATTGTTCTGCTATCTTGCAGCAGCAATCTTATTGTTCTGCTATCTTGTAGCAGCAATCTTATTGTTTTGATATCTTGTAGCAGCAATCTTATTGTTTTGATATCTTGCAGCAGCAAGTGGTGTAGTAGCCTTGACCATGTAAAAATCTTTGGTCTTGTAAAATATTACTAAGAATCATTATGAGACGTGTACGGAACAAAATAAAAACAGATATATGAGGAACAATGTAGATTTGTAGAAGGAAAAGGCACCAATAATGCAATTTACATCTTAAGGACATTGATAGAAAGCTCTATAGAGGTAAAGAAAGATCTATATATGTGCTTTATAAACTACACAAAAACAATTGACAAAGTAAAGCATGTGGAAATAATCAATATGCTGGAGAAATTAAACATTGATGGCAAGGATCTGCGAATCATAAAAAAACATGTACTGGCAACAAACAACAACTATACGAATTAGCAACCAAACAGGACAATTCCAATATATAAAACAAGGAGTCAGACAAGGCTGTGTTCTGTCACCAGACTTGTTTTCACTTTACAGCAAATATATTATGAGATCAATAGTAGACAAAAAAGGAATTGAAGTCAACGGTCACAACATAAATAATTTGCGATATGCGGATGACACAGTCTTAATAGCAGAGACAGAGAACGAACTACAAGAAATGATAGACATAATAGTAGAAGAAAGCAACAAGAAAGGTCTCAGCCTGAATAGTAAGAAAACAGAAGTAATTGTTATATCGAAGAAACAATCATCACCATCATGTAGCATAAAAATAAACGAGACAAATCTGAAACAAGTGCAACGTTTCAAATACTTGGGCACAGTGATAACATCAGATGGGAGATGCACCACAGAAATAAAAAGCAGAATAGCTCAGGCCAAAATAGCATTTCAGAAAATGACAAATATCTTATGCAACAAGTCTATGTCAATAGAAGTGAGAAAGATAGTTCATCAGTGCTATGTAGATAAAATTCTGACCCATGGAAGCGAATCATGGACCGTGGTAAAAAAAACAAACGATTAGAGGCCACAGAGATGGGATTTCTCAGAAGAATGTTGAAAGTTCCCTAGACAGCAAAAATGACCAACGAGGAAATTCTCAAAGAGGCCAACACACAAAAGGAGCTCCTAAAATACATCAGAAATAAACAATCAACATTTTTTTGGGCACGTCAAAAGAAGAGAAAAGTTGGAATACTTGGTAACAACTGGTAAAAATAACAGAAAATCCTAAAGATCTACGACAATTACTTAATGAAATAAACATGACAAGCAAAAAATATGGATTAGAAATTAATATCAAAAAGACTAAAACTATGATCATAAACAAAGATAATTCTCAAGACATACAAATAAATATCACAGTTGAAGGAATACATCTGGAGACAGTTCAGAACTACAACTACCCGAGACATATCAAAACAAATAACACCAAGGCTACAACTAAGAATAGCAAAATGTTACATCTTCTCCATATTCCTGTATGGTGCAGAAACATGGACATTAGACAAGACAAGAAAACAAAACAGAAAATTGAAGCCTTTGAAATGTGGATTTACAGAAGAATAGGTAGAATTGGAAGGAAATAAAAGAAACAAACGATGAAGTTTTAAAACAACTAAAAAGGAAAAGAGAACTATTAAACACAATTAGAACAAGACAAATGAAATTTTTGGGCATGTTAAAAGACACAACAGCATAATAAAAGTAATATTGGAAGGCAAATACAAGGTAAAAGAGGCAGAGGCAGACCAAGAGTAACATGGACGAGTAACATCAAAATATGGACAAGTCAAACTATGACAATCTGCACCATCAAAGTAAGAGACAGGGCGGAATGGCGATCAACGGTAGACAACCTTCGTTGCGGAGACGGCACTCAATGATGATGATGATGATGATGATGATGATGAACTGGTAAAAAAACAGCGAAAGAGAGATCGCGGACGACAAGGAGAGAAAATACTGGATAGCTTGGTGTCATGACATGGAAAACAGTCAACAACAGAACTGATACGATGCACTGTAGATAGAAGATTGTGGAGGGACATGATCGCCTACGCCAACCGGCATGGCACATGATGATAACCAACATTCTTGTTCTGTTATCTTATAGTAACATTCTTATTGTTCTGTTATCTTATAGTAACATTCTTATTGTTCTGTTATCTTATAGTAACATTCTTATTGTTCTGTTATCTTATAGAACATTCTTATTGTTCTGTTATCTTATAGCAACATTCTTATTGTTCTGTTATCTTATAGTAACATTCTTATTGTTCTGTTATCTTATAACAACATTCTTCTTGCTCTGTTATCTTATAGCAACATTCTTATTGCTCTGTTATCTTATAACAACATTCTTATTGCTCTGTTATCTTATAGCAACATTCTTATTGTTCTGTTATCTTATAGCAACATTCTTATAGTTCTGTTATCTTATAGCAACATTCTTATTGTTCTGTTATCTTATAGCAACATTCTTATAGTTCTGTTATCGTATAGCAAAATTCTTATTGCTCTGTTATCTTATAGCAACATTCTTATTGCTCTGTTATCTTATAACAACATTCTTATTGTTCTGTTATCTTATAACAACATTCTTATTGTTCTGTTATCTTATAGCAACATTCTTATTGTTCTGTTATCTTATAGCAACATTCTTATAGTTCTCGTTATCTTATAGTAACATTCTTATTGTTCTGTTATCTTATAGCAACATTCTTATTGCTCTGTTATCTTATAGCAACATTCTTATTGTTCTGTTATGTTATAGCAACATTCTTATTGTTCTGTTATCTTATAGCAACATTCTTATAGTTCTGTTATCTTATTGTAACATTCTTATTGTTCTGTTATCTTATAGCAACATTCTTATTGTTCTGTTATCTTATAGCAACATTCTTATTGTTCTGTTATCTTATAGCAACATTCTTATTGTTCTGTTATCTTATAGCAACATTCTTATTGTTCTGTTATCTTATAGCAACATTCTTATAGTTCTGTTATCTTATAGCAACATTCTTATTGTTCTGTTATCTTATAGCAACATTCTTATTGTTCTGTTATCTTATAGCAACATTCTTATAGTTCTGTTATCGTATAGCAACATTCTTATTGTTCTGTTATCTTATAGCAACATTCTTATTGTTCTGTCATCTTATAGTAACATTCTTATTGTTCTCGTTATCTTATAGTAACATTCTTATTGTTCTGTTATCTTATAGTAACATTCTTATTGTTCGGTTATCTTATAGCAACATTCTTATTGTTCTGTTATCTTATAGCAACATTTTTATTGTTCTCGTTATCTTATAGTGACATTCGTATTGTTCTGCTATCTTATAGTAACATTCTTATTTGTCTCGTTATCTTATAGTAACATTCTTATTGTTCTGTTATCTTATAGTAACATTCTTATTGTTCTGTTATCTTATAGTAACATTCTTATTGTTCTCGTTATCTTATAGTAACATTCTTATTGTTCTGTTATCTTATAGTAACATTCTTATTGTTCTGTTATCTTATAGTAACATTCTTATTGTTCTGTTATCTTATAGTAACATTCTTATTGTTCTGTTATCTTATAGTAACATTCTTATTGTTCTGTTATCTTATAGTAACATTCTTATTGTTCTCGTTATCTTATAGTAACATTCTTATTGTTCTGTTATCTTATAGCAACATTCTTATTGTTCTGTTATTTTATAGTAACATTCTTATTGTTCTGTTATCTTATAGTAACATTCTTATTGTTCTGTTATCTTATAGTGACATTCTTATTGTTCTGTTATCTTATAACAACATTCTTATTGTTCTCGTTATCTTATAGTAACATTCTTATTGTTCTGTTATCTTATAGTAACATTCTTATTGTTCTGTTATTTTATAGTAACATTCTTATTGTTCT
Source organism: Megaustenia siamemsis (assembly GCA_032433765.1). Taxonomy (NCBI): domain Eukaryota; kingdom Metazoa; phylum Mollusca; class Gastropoda; order Stylommatophora; family Ariophantidae; genus Megaustenia; species Megaustenia siamemsis. The sequence continues at coordinate 81,375,809 of JAVIAB010000024.1, read as the reverse complement.
CGTTATCTTATAGTAACATTCTTATTGTTCTGTTATCTTATAGCAACATTCTTATTGTTCTCGTTATCTTATGGTAACATTCTTATTGTTCTGTTATCCTATAGTAACATTCTTATTGTTCTCGTTATCTTATAGTAACATTTTTATTGTTCTGTTATCTTATAGCAACATTCTTATTGTTCTGTTATCTTATAGCAACATTCTTATTGTTCTGTCATCTTATAGTAACATTCTTATTGTTCTCGTTATCTTATAGTAACATTCTTATTGTTCTGTTATCTTATAGTAACATTCTTATTGTTCGGTTATCTTATAGCAACATTCTTATTCTTCTGTTATCTTATAGTAACATTCTTATTGTTCTGTTATCTTATAGTAACATTCTTATAGTTCTGTTATCTTTTAGTAACATTCTTTTTGTTCTGTTATCTTATAGTAACATTCTTATAGTTCTGTTATCTTATAGTAACATTCTTATAGTTCTCGTTATCTTATAGTAACATTATTATTGTTCTGTTATCTTATAACAACATTCTTATTGCTCTGTTATCTTATAGCAACATTCTTATTGTTCTGTTATGTTATAGCAACATTCTTATTGTTCTGTTATCTTATAGCAACATTCTTATAGTTCTGTTATCTTATTGTAACATTCTTATTGTTCTGTTATCTTATAGCAACATTCTTATTGTTCTGTTATCTTATAGCAACATTCTTATTGTTCTGTTATCTTATAGCAACATTCTTATTGTTCTGTTATCTTATAGCAACATTCTTATTGTTCTGTTATCTTATAGCAACATTCTTATAGTTCTGTTATCTTATAGCAACATTCTTATTGTTCTGTTATCTTATAGCAACATTCTTATTGTTCTGTTATCTTATAGCAACATTCTTATAGTTCTGTTATCGTATAGCAACATTCTTATTGTTCTGTTATCTTATAGCAACATTCTTATTGTTCTGTCATCTTATAGTAACATTCTTATTGTTCTCGTTATCTTATAGTAACATTCTTATTGTTCTGTTATCTTATAGTAACATTCTTATTGTTCGGTTATCTTATAGCAACATTCTTATTGTTCTGTTATCTTATAGCAACATTTTTATTGTTCTCGTTATCTTATAGTGACATTCGTATTGTTCTGCTATCTTATAGTAACATTCTTATTTGTCTCGTTATCTTATAGTAACATTCTTATTGTTCTGTTATCTTATAGTAACATTCTTATTGTTCTGTTATCTTATAGTAACATTCTTATTGTTCTCGTTATCTTATAGTAACATTCTTATTGTTCTGTTATCTTATAGTAACATTCTTATTGTTCTGTTATCTTATAGTAACATTCTTATTGTTCTGTTATCTTATAGTAACATTCTTATTGTTCTGTTATCTTATAGTAACATTCTTATTGTTCTGTTATCTTATAGTAACATTCTTATTGTTCTCGTTATCTTATAGTAACATTCTTATTGTTCTGTTATCTTATAGCAACATTCTTATTGTTCTGTTATTTTATAGTAACATTCTTATTGTTCTGTTATCTTATAGTAACATTCTTATTGTTCTGTTATCTTATAGTGACATTCTTATTGTTCTGTTATCTTATAACAACATTCTTATTGTTCTCGTTATCTTATAGTAACATTCTTATTGTTCTGTTATCTTATAGTAACATTCTTATTGTTCTGTTATTTTATAGTAACATTCTTATTGTTCTCGTTATCTTATAGTAACATTCTTATTGTTCTGTTATCTTATAGCAACATTCTTATTGTTCTCGTTATCTTATGGTAACATTCTTATTGTTCTGTTATCCTATAGTAACATTCTTATTGTTCTCGTTATCTTATAGTAACATTTTTATTGTTCTGTTATCTTATAGCAACATTCTTATTGTTCTGTTATCTTATAGCAACATTCTTATTGTTCTGTCATCTTATAGTAACATTCTTATTGTTCTCGTTATCTTATAGTAACATTCTTATTGTTCTGTTATCTTATAGTAACATTCTTATTGTTCGGTTATCTTATAGCAACATTCTTATTCTTCTGTTATCTTATAGTAACATTCTTATTGTTCTGTTATCTTATAGTAACATTCTTATAGTTCTGTTATCTTTTAGTAACATTCTTTTTGTTCTGTTATCTTATAGTAACATTCTTATAGTTCTGTTATCTTATAGTAACATTCTTATAGTTCTCGTTATCTTATAGTACATTATTATTGTTCTGTTATCTTATAACAACATTCTTATTGCTCTGTTATCTTATAACATTCTTATTGTTCTGTTATCTTATAGCAACATTCTTATTGTTCAGTTATCTTATAGTAACATTTTTATTGTTCTGTTATCTTATATTCTATTGACCTTTCGAGCCGTAACCGGCCCATAGGGCGTAGAACAAGATACACCTTCTCCTATATGAATTTTTGTTCTAGCAGTTTTCTTTTAAAGATATTTTATCAAATCTCGCCATCTGTCCCTGTTCTGCGCAAGCAGTTCTATCTCATTGAGGGAGCCGATTCCTGCTGCTCTTGCCTCTCTCATCAATGTTCTTCTCAGTGTCTCCCCGGGTCTTCCTCTTTTTCTTTTACTTGTTGTTTCCCATATGAGGGCTTGCTTTGCTATTCGATTATTATCTCTTCTCATCACATGTCCAACGTATGACCATCGTCTTTTCTTTATTACTGAATATATTAGTGGTTGATTGGCGATTTCTCTAATTTCCTCGTTTGTTTTGAATTCGTTCCATTCTATACCAAGTATTTTCCTTAGACATTTATTTTCGAATGCGTTCAACTTTGTTTCTATATCTCTTGTTGTTTTCCAGCTTTCACACGCATACGTAAGGGTTGATAGTACATTTGATTTGAATAGCCTAAGTTTTGTGTTTGTGCTAATGAGTTTTGATTTCCACAACTTTTCAAGGCTTCTGAAAGACATTGCTGCTTTAGCCAGTCTGATTCTAATTTCTTTGCTCGTATCCCCTTCTCGATCAATGTGACTTCCAAGATAGATAAAGTGATCGATCTCTTCTACTGGTTTGTTTTCCATGTATATTTTGTCACTTGTTGGAATTAAACTTTTCATGACTTTAGTCTTTTCATGATTGACCTCAAGCCCAATTTTGCTGGCTATTGATGATAGTTCATTTGTGTTTTCCTGCATCGTTTTATCTGACTGCTGATGAGAATTATGTCATCAGCAAAGTCGAGGTCCTCCAAATGGTCTCCTTGTATCCATTCGATGCCTTTATTACCAGTGCAGCATTTCTTCATTATGAAGTCCATAACAATTCCAAATAACAAGGGCGATAAAATACATCCTTGTTTAACCCCAGTTTCTATTGGGAAACATTCGCTCAGTCCTTCCTCTGTTCGAACTGCACATGTGTAACCATCATACATGTCTTTGATAATATTTATGATTTTTGATGGTAAACCATATTGCTTCAGAATTTTCCACAAAGAATCTCTATGAATACTATCAAATGCTTTTTTGAAGTCGATGAAGTTAAGTACAAAAGGTTTTTGCTTTTCAATGTGTTCCTCCAATATAAGTCGTAGAGTGAAAATGTGGTCAAGACAGCTTCTCCCTTTTCTAAACCCAGCCTGTTCTTCACGCATTACTGTATCTATTGAATCCTTTATTCTATTTAGGATGATTTTACAGAATAACTTTGAGGCAACTGACAAAAGTGTCACGCCTCTCCAGTTGTTACAATCTCTAAGATTGCCCTTTTTTGGGATCTTAACAATGATTCCTTTTTTCCATTTATGAGGCGTCTTCTCTGTTTTCCAAATGATGTTGAACATTTTTTGGAGATGTATTAAATTATGGCTATCAATTGCCTTGAGGATCTCAGCTGTTAACTTATCCTCTCCAGCAGCCTTGTTATTGGTCATTAGCTTTAAGGTGGTTTCTATTTCACTCAAGGTGAAGTCATCTAAATTTACATCTAATTCTGCTGCCGGTGTTTCAGCTTCAAAATCTATTAAACTGTGAGGTAGTGGACGGTTAAGAATTTCTTTGAAGTGTTCCGCCCAACGGGCTTTTATGTCTGAACAACATTCTTATTGTTCTGTTATCTTATAGTAACATTCTTATTGTTCTGTTATCTTATAGTAACATTCTTATTGCTCTGTTATCTTATAGTAACATTCTTATAGTTCTGTTATCTTATAGCAACATTCTTATTGTTCTGTTATCTTATAGTAACATTCTTATTGTTCTGTTATCTTATAGTAACATTCTTATAGTTCTCGTTATCTTATAGTAACATTCTTATTGTTCTGTTATCTTATAACAACATTCTTATTGCTCTGTCATCTTATAATAACATTCTTATTGTTCTGTTATCTTATAGCAACATTCTTATTGTTCTGTTATCTTATAGTAACATTCTTATTGTTCTGTTATCTTATAACAATATTCTTATTGCTCTGTTATCTTATAACAACATTCTTATTGCTCTGTTATCTTATAGTAACATTTTTATTGTTCCCGTTATCTTGTAGCAGCGTTGTTATTGTTTCTGTTATCTTGCTGCAAGTCCTTCATTCTTCTGTTGTTGTCGTTGCACAATTCCCAGATTGCAGAGACACCAATCTTAAAGATGTGAACACTGGTACACAATCACAGCTTGTTTTACTTGCATCTCTCTTGTGTACCATTTCAGCTAGCCATGACGATAAGTGCACATTTCACTTATTGCTTTTATTATCTTCCTCATTAGAAGGCTCATTGAACGTGAATCTAACTTTAATGATCAACCCGACGTGATGGCGCAAAGAGATCTCTCAACGTAATCTACCGTTACCGACGTTTAGGCACGGAGACTCTCGCCTTCTCTCCTACCATCATCATCCCCATCAACAACTGAAACAAATCATCATCTTACTCCCTCGGGGACTGTTATCGCCATTAACAGCTCTACTCGTCGGCCCATGGATCTAAGTAGCCATTACAAGTGTAACCAGAAAACAAAAGGGACATTATCGAGTCGGCCTGCATGATAAGGGAGGTGATCAATTTGGCAGGAAAAGACCTGGGTCTCAGGTGAGGCAACGCGAGTGAGGAAATAGAGATGTAGTGAGGGTCATGTGAGGAGTGGTAATTGTGAAGGGTGGTAGATGTGAGGAGTGGTAAATGAGAGGAGTGGTAAATGTGATGGGTGGTAGATGTGAGGAGTGGTAAATGTGAGGAGTGGTAAATGTGATGGGTGGTAGATGTGAGGAGTGGTAAATGTAATGGATGGTAGATGTGAGGAGTGGTAAATGTGAGGAGTGGTAAATGAGAGGAGTGGTAAATGTGATGGGTGGTAGATGTGAGGAGTGGTAAATGAGAGGAGTGGTAAATGTGATGGGTGGTAGATGTGAGGAGTGGTAAATGAGAGGAGTGGTAATTGTGAAGGGTGGTAGATGTGAGGAGTGGTAAATGAGAGGAGTGGTAATTGTGAAGGGTGGTAGATGTGAGGAGTGGTAAATGAGAGGAGTGGTAATTGTGAAGGGTGGTAGATGTGATGAGTGGTAAATGTGATGGGTGGTAGATGTGAGGAGTGGTAAATGTGAGGAGTGGTAATTGTGAAGGGTGGTAGATGAGATGAGTGGTAAATGTGATGGGTGGTAGATGTGAGGAGTGGTAAATGTGAGGAGTGGTAAATGTGATGGGTGGTAGATGTGAGGAGTGGTAAATGAGAGGAGTGGTAAATGTGATGGGTGGTAGATGTGAGGAGTGGTAAATGAGAGGAGTGGTAATTGTGAAAGGTGGTAGATGTGAGGAGTGGTAAATGAGAGGAGTGGTAATTGTGAAGGGTGGTAGATGTGAGGAGTGGTAAATGAGAGGAGTGGTAAATGTGATGGGTGGTAGATGTGAGGAGTGGTAAATGTGAGGAGTGGTAAATGTGATGGGTGGTAGATGTGAGGAGTGGTAAATGTGATGGGTGGTAGATGTGAGGAGTGGCAAATGTGAGGAGTGGTAAATGTGAGAAATGGTAGATGTGAGGAGTTGTAAATGTGTGGAGTGGTAGATGTTAGGAGTGTTAGATGTGATGAGTGGTAAATGTGAGGAGTGACAGATGTGATGAGTGGTAAATGTGAGGAGTGGTAGATGTGAGGAGTGGTAAATGTGAGGAGTGATAGATGTGATGAGTGGTAAATGTGAGGAGCGATAGATGTGAGGAGTGATAAATGTTGTGGGTAACATATGTTATGGGTTGTAGATGTGGTGGGCGGTAGACACGATGGGTGGTAAATGTGATGGGCTGTAGATGTGACGGGTGGTAGATGTGATGGGTAGTAGATGTGATGGGCTGTAGATGTGGCGGGTGGTAGATGTGATGGGTGGTAGATGTGACGGGTGGTAGATGTGATGGGTGGTAGATGTGATTGGCCATAGATGTTGTAGGTGGTAGAAGTGTGTTATGATGGTAAATGGTGGTACATGTGATGGGTGGTAGATGTGAGGAGTAGATGTGGCGGGTGACAGGTGTGAGGAGTGGTAGTTGTTGTGAGTAGTAGGTATTTAAGGTGGCGCATATGAAAAGTGGAAGTTGTGGTATGTTGTTATAATGAGATGTAATAGATGTGAATGGCGGTAAAGGTCATTGGTGATGGAGGTCATTGTTTGTAGAGGTCGTTGGCGGTAGAGGTTATTGGTAAAAAAAAGTAAAGTGCCCCCGTTACGCCAAGTGTCGTATAGGGAGTTATTGAGTTATTTGCGGGTCATCATCATTGCACTCCGAACATGTCCATAGGTGCTCAGATCCCCTCCTCAGCAACTCCCTCAGTGTCCAGCGACTGACGACTCCAGTTCTATGTTGGTTGATAAGTCTTCTTACACGGCCACTAAGTGTCTCATTTCTGGCTGTGCCAAACTTAACTCCCATTTCCATCATCCGAAGAAGTGACGTGGATCTGTGTTTGTCGAAGTCATCTCGGAGTGCATTGCTGATGTCCGCCATGATCCATTGGTTGCCCGTCCTCAACGACAGCGCAACTAGCCAACCTGTCCGCCCTTTCATTTCCCCGTACTCCCGCATGTCCAGGGACATAGACAAAGGTGAACTTACGTATTTTGGATTTCTGCAACGACTCTACCCATTGCATGCGTACAGAGCCCGCCGCCACTTTTTTATCATGCTCATCGAATCACTCAGTATGCATGCGTGGGTGTAGTCTTGTGACTCTAACCATTTGAATGCCTTGGTTACTGCCATCACCTCCATTGCCATGCTACTCGTGGCGTATAGGGAATATGGTGTTAGTAACCATAATTTGTATAGACCTTCGGCACATGAATTTTGGGACATTACGCATGTGCGCCTTAAATTTTATGGAAAAAATCCGATACCCATTTAAGACTTGCTGAACACGGAAGCTGTCGGTCAGGATAAAACCCGTTCTCTTGCCCATTGTAGTTCAGTTCACTAACCACTGAGATATCGTGGCTCCCTAGAGGTCATTGGTGGTTGCGGTTATTGGTGGTGGAGAACATTGTTGGTAGAGGTCATTGGTGGTGGAGGTCACTGTTGGAAGAGGTTATTGGTGGTGGAGGTCATGGTTGGTAGAGGTTATTGGTGGTGGAGGTCATTGTTCGTAGAGGTTATTGTTGGTAGCGGTTATTGTTGTTAGAGATTATTGTTGGTGGAGTTTATTGTTGGTAGAGTTTATTGTTGGTAGAGTTTATTGTTGGTAGAGTTTATTGTTGGTAGAGTTTATTGTTGGTAGCGGTTATTGTTGGTAGAGTTTATTGTTGGTGGAGGTTATTGTTGGTAGAGTTTATTGTTGGTAGAGTTTATTATTTGTACCAGTTATTGTTGGTAGAGTTTATTGTTGGTGGAGGTTATTGTTGGTAGAGTTTATTGTTGGTAGAGTTTATTATTTGTACCAGTTATTGTTGGTAGAGTTTATTGTTGGTAGAGTTTATTATTTGTACCAGTTATTGTTGGTAGAGTTTATTGTTGGTAGAGTTTATTATTTGTACCAGTTATTGTTGGTAGAGTTTATTATTTGTACCAGTTATTGTTGGTAGAGTTTATTGTTGGTGGATGTTATTGTTGGTAGAGTTTATTATTTGTAGCAGTTATTGTTGGTAGAGTTTATTGTTGGTAGAGTTTATTGTTGGTAGAGTTTATTGTTGGTAGAGTTTATTATTTGTAGCAGTTATTGTTGGTAGAGTTTATTGTTGGTGGAGGTTATTGTTGGTAGAGTTTATTGTTGGTAGAGTTTATTATTTGTAGCAGTTATTGTTGGTAGAGTTTATTGTTGGTGGAGGTTATTGTTGGTAGAGTTTATTGTTGGTAGCGGTTATTGTTGGTAGAGTTTATTGTTGGTGGAGGTTATTGTTGGTAGAGTTTATTGTTGGTAGAGTTTATTATTTGTACCAGTTATTGTTGGTAGAGTTTATTGTTGGTGGAGGTTATTGTTGGTAGAGTTTATTGTTGGTAGAGTTTATTATTTGTACCAGTTATTGTTGGTAGAGTTTATTGTTGGTGGAGGTTATTGTTGGTGGAGGTTATTGTTGGTAGAGTTTATTATTTGTACCAGTTATTGTTTATTAGAGTTTATTGTTGGTAGCGGTTATTGTTGGTAGAGTTTATTGTTGGTGGAGGTTATTGTTGGTAGTGTTTATTGTTGGTAGCGGTTATTGTTGGTAGAGTTTATTGTTGGTGAAATTTATCGTTGGTAGAGTTTATTTTTTGTACCAGTTATTGTTGGTAGAGTTTGTTGTTGGTAGCTTTTATTGTTGGTAGAGTTTATTGTTGGTAGCAGTTATTGTTGGTAGAGTTTATTGTTGGTAGCGGTTATTGTTGGTAGGTTTTATTGTTGTAGCGGTTATTGTTTGTAACAGTTATTGTTGGTAGCGGTTATTGTTGGTAGCGGTTATTGTTGGTAGAGGTTATTGTTGGTAGAGTTTATTGTTGGTGGAGGTTATTGTTGGTAGTGGTTATTGTTGGTAGCAGTTATTGTTGGAGCGGTTATTATTGGTAGCAGTTATTGTTGGTAGCAGTTATTGGTGGTAGATGTTATTGAGGGTGGATGTTTTAGTTGGTAGAGGTTAGTGTTGGTTGAGGTTATTGGTGGTAGAGGTTATTGTTGGTAGAGGGTATTGGTGGTAGAGGTTTTATTTGTTAGAGGTTATTGTTGGTAGAGGTTATTGGTGGTAGAGGTTATTGTTGGTAGAGGTTATTGGTGGTAGAGGTTATTGTTGGTAGAGATTATTGGTGGTGGAGGTTTTAGTTGTTAGAGGTTATTGTTGGTAGAGGTTATTGTTGGTAGAGGTTATTGGTGGTAGAAGTTATTGTTGTTAGAGGTTATTGTTAGTAGAGGTTATTGGTGGTAGAGGTCATTGTTGTTAGAGGTTATTGTTGGTAGAGGTTATTGGTGGTAGAGGTCATTGGTGGCAGAGGTTATTGTTGGTAGAGGTTATTGGTGGTAGAGGTTATTGTTGGTAGAGGTTATTGTTGTTATAAGTTATTGTTGTTAGAGGTTATTGTTGGTAGAGGTTATTGGTGGTAGAGGTTATTAGTGGTAGAGGTTATTGTTGTTAGAAGTTATTGTTGTTAGAGGTTATTGTTGGTAGAGGTTATTGGTGGTAGAGGTCATTGTTGTTAGAGGTTATTGTTGGTAGAGGTTATTGGTGGTAGAGGTCATTGGTGGTAGAGGTTATTGTTGGTAGAGGTTATTGTTGTTAGAGGTTATTGTTGGTAGAGGTTATTGACGGTAGAGATCATTGGTGGTAGAGGTCATTAGTTGTAGAGATCATTGTCCTTAGAAATCTCTGCCGTTAGAGGTCATTTGCGGTAGAGATCGTTGGTGGTAGAGATCAATGGTGGTAGAGATCGTTGGTGGTAGAGATCAATGGTGGTAGAGATCATTGGTGGTAGAGATTATTGGTGGTAGAGATCATTTGTGGTAGAGATCACTGGTGGTAGAGATCATTGGTGGTAGAGATCATTGGTGGTAGAGATCAATGGTTGTACAGATCATTGGTGGTAGAGATCATTGGTGGTAGATATCAATGGTTGTACAGATCATTGGTGGTAGAGATCACTGGTGGTAGAGATCATTGGCGGTAGAGATCATTGGTTGTACAGGCCATTGGTGGTAGAGATCATTAGTGGTAGAGATCATTAGTGGTAGAGATCATTGGTGGTAGAGATCATTGGTGGTAGAGATCATTAGTGGTAGAGATCATTAGTGGTAGAGATCATTGGCGGTAGAGATCATTAGCGGTAGAGATCATTAGTGGTAGAGATCATTAGTGGTAGAGATCACTTGTGGTAGAGATCACTGGTGGTAGAGATCATTGGTGGTAGAGATCATTGGTGGTAGAGATCATTAGTGGTAGAGATCATTAGTGGTAGAGATCATTAGTGGTAGAGATCATTGGCGGTAGAGAACATTGGTGGTAGAGATCATTGGTGGTAGTTATCATTGGCGGTAGAGATCATTTGTGGTAGAGAACATTGTTGGTAGAGAACATTGGTGGTAGAGATCATTGGTGGTAGAGATCATTAGTGGTAGAGAACATTGGTGGTAGAGAACATTGGTGTTAGAGATCATTGGTGGTAGTTATCATTGGCGGTAGAGATCATTTGTGGTAGAGAACATTGGTGGTAGAGAACATTGGTGGTAGAGATCATTGGTGGTAGAGATCATTAGTGGTAGAGAACATTGGTGGTAGAGAACATTGGTGGTAGAGAACATTGGTGGTAGAGATCATTGGTGGCAGAGAACATTGGTGGTAGAGAACCTTGGTGGTAGAGAACATTGGTGGTAGAGAACATTGGTGGTAGAGATCATTGGCTGTATCAATGTTTGTGTAACAGTGACAGTACAAGGTCATTAGTTAAACACAAAGGGTTACGTCCAAACAATCCTGGTCACGTACAAAAATTCACAGTTGGCCACGTGCTCAACACAAAAATGATTAATTCACAGTTGACCACGTGCTCAACACAAAAGTGATTAATTCACAGTTGACCACGTGCTCAACACAAAAGTGATTAATTCACCGTTGACCACGTGCTCAACACAAAAGTGATTAATTCACCGTTGACCACGTGCTCAACACAAAAGTGATTAATTCACCGTTGACCACGTGCTCAACACAAAAGTGATTAATTCACCGTTGACAACGTGCTCAACACAAAAGTGAGTAATTCACCGTTGACCACGTGCTCAACACAAAAGTGATTAATTCACCGTTGACCACGTGCTCAACACAAAAGTGATTAATTCACCGTTGACAACGTGCTCAACATAAAAGTGATTAATTCACCGTTGACCACGTGCTAAACACAGCGTCATTAATTCACAACACAAAAACTGCAACTCCAAATGTTCTCATCATCTCTTGTGTTCAACACTTCATATGATGACACAAGACGTCGTCTAGGTCTCGTACATGGAGTTTATTGACACAGTTCTAAAGTAACACTTCAAGTGATCTGGATAAATATCTTGGTTGCTTATAAAAGTCAGTCATTACACATTACATATAATGTTGGTTGGTGCTCTCTAAACATATGTATCATTAGAAAAAGTTCTGTATTCGTGTTTAGGCTACCGCCGTTGTTATATGACACTCTTCCAGGTCATGTAGTTATATCCACATAACTTCTTGTACTTAGCATGAAATTACACACACGATAACATGATTTCTGCTTAGCTTGTATCAGGAACTACACCTATGGAATCTGTATATTCCTGGCCTTGATTTCCTTAATTGACATTGATCTCTTTAGAGACTTGAAACATCCACCTATAGCTAAACATCTTCACTTGAGTTAAATCTTGCTGAATAATCATTGACTAAAACATCACTGAATGTTTCTTTAAGTCAAATCTCAAATAAATTCTCCTGTTTCTCTGTCCTGACTAATATTCTCCAGACTGTCCTGTTCTCTCTCCTGATCTTCGTTTGATCTACTCTCCCTTAGCTAACTACCGCCTCCATTAGATATTCTAGCAACCAATCTTGGATGCCGCCATGTTTCTCTAATCGCGTGTACACGCTTCACTTCAAAGGCAAGTACAAACCAATCAATCCAATCGCTGGAATATTAACAAGTTTGCCTTTAGTTCTTTCTCGATCATCTCTGAGATATGTTGTGTAAGTAGCTGTCGGGTCTCATCTAGGAAGTGTTTCGGCTGTTTTCTTTGTTCTAGAATTAATGTCAGGTAATAGTAATGGCTCAGACGTAATAAGTAAGGTCGGTGAGATACTAAATTTTTGTAGTGGTAGGGCTGATTGGTGGTAGATGGTGGTAGAGGTGATAGGTGGTAGATGGTGGTAGAGGTGATTGGTGGTAGATGGTGGTAGAGGTGATTGGTGGTAAAGAAGATTGGTGGTAGGGCTGATTGGTGGTAGAGGTGATTGGTGGTAGAGATGATTGGTGGTAGAGGTGATTGGTAGTAGAGGTGATTGGAGGTAGAGAAGATTGGTGGTAGGGCTGATTGGTGGTAGAGGTGATTGGTGGTAGAGATGACTGGTGGTAGAGGTCATTGGTGGTAAAGATGATTGGTGGTAGGGCTGATTGGTGGTAGAGGTGATTGGTGGTAGAGATGATTGGTGGTAGAGGTGATTGGTAGTAGAGGTGATTGGAGGTAGAGATGATTGGTGGTAGGGCTGATTGGTGGTAGAGGTGACTGGTGGTAGAGATGATTAGTGGTAGAGGTGATTGGTGGTAGAGGTGTTTGGTGGTAGAGATGATTAGTGGTGGAGGTGATTGGTGGTAGGGCTGATTGGTGGTTGAGGTGATTGGTTGAAGAGATGATTGGTGGTAGAGGTGATTGGTGGTAGAGGTGATTGGTGGTAGGGCTGATTGGTGGTTGAGGTGATTCGTAGTAGAGGTGATTGATGGTAGAGGTGATTGTTGTATGGGTGATTGGTGGTAGAGGTGATTGGTGGTAGAGGTGATTGGTGGTAGCGGCGATTGGTGGTAGAGTTGATTTGTGGTAGAGGTGATTGCGGTAGAGGTGATTGGTGGTAGAGGTGATTGGTGTAAAGGCTGGTTGGTGGTAGAAGCAGTAGAGGAAATGATGGCAAAGACGCGAATGGCACAGTTTGTATTATAAGTGGTAGTGTTGTGTGGCATCCTCTATTATAAGTGGTAGTGTTGTGTGGCATCCTCTATTATAAGTGGTAGTGTTGTGTGGCATCCTCTCCTGGCTTATATTTTCGCCAACTTCGTCACGTGAAACGATCTAAGACATGAGCTGACAATAGTGAACGAACCATAGCTAACAAAGAGCACTTTCTATTTCAGTATGATGTTTCATCAACACGTCAGTCCAGCCTGTAAGAGACGAAGGGAATGAAGAGGTTCTGATGAAGATCTAGAGCTCTGTCTAAATGTGTATAACACTGCAGCTCAGCAGTATAAACATAACAGCTTCGCTGTATAAAACACTACAGCTTGATTGTATAAAACACTACAGCCTTACTATATAAGACACTACAGCCTTACTATACAAGACACTACAGCTTTACTATACAAGACATTACAGCTTTACTATACAAGACACTACAGCCTTACTATATAAGACACTGAAGTTTGACTGTATAAGACACTACAGCCTTACTACACAAGACACTTAAGCTTTACTATACAAGACACTATAGCCTTACTATACAAGACACATAAGCCTTACTATACAAGACACTACAGCCTTACTATACAAGACACTACAGCCTTACTATACAAGACACTACAGCTTTACTATACAAGACACTTCAGCCTTACTATACAAGACACAACAGCCTACTATACAAGATACTACAGCCTTACTATATAAGACACTACAGCCTTACTATACAAGACACTACAGCCTTACTATACAAGACACTACAGCTTTACTATATAAGAAACTTCAGCCTTACTATATAAGACACTTCAGCCTTACTATACAAGAACCAACAGCCTACTATACAAGACACTACAGCCTTACTATATAAGGCATAACAACCTTACTATACAAGACACTATAGCCTTACTATTAAAGACACTACAGCCTTACTATATAAGACACTACAGCTTGACGGTATAAGACACTACAGCTTGGCTATATAAGACACTACAGCTTGACTGTATAAGACACTATAGCTTGACTGTATAAGACACTACAGCTTGACTATATCAGACACTACAGCTTGGCTATATAAGACACTACCGCCTTATTATATAAGACACTACAGCCTTACTATACAAGACACTACAGCCTTACTATACAAGACACTACAGCCTTACTATACAAAACACTACAGCTTGACTCTATAAGACATTACAGCTTGACTGTATAAGACACTACATCTTGACTATATAAGACACTACAGCTAGACTATATAAGACACTATAGCTTGGCTATATAAAACACTACAGCTAGACTATATAAGACACTACAGCCTTACTATATAAGACACTACGACTTGACTGTATAAGACACTACAGCTTGACTATATAAGACACTACAGAATTACTATATAAGACACTACAGCCTTACTATACAAGACACTACAGCCTTACTATACAAGACACTACAGCTTTACTATACAAGACACTACAGCTTGACTGTATAAGACATTACAGCTTCACTGTATAAGACATTACAGCTTGACTGTATAAGACACTACAGCTTGACTATATAGGACACTACAGCTTGGCTATATAAGACACTACGACTTGACTGTATAAGACACTACAGCTTGACTATATAAGACACTACAGAATTACTATATAAGACAATACAGCCTTACTATACAAGACACTACAGCCTTACTATACAAGACACTACAGCCTTACTATACAAGACACTACAGCTTGACTGTACAAGACATTACAGCTTGACTGTATAAGACATTACATCTTGACTGTATAAGACACTACATCTTGACTGTATAAGACACTACAGCTTGACTGTATAAGACACTACAGCTTGGCTATACAAGACACTACAGCCTTACTATACAAGACACTACAACCTTACTATACAAAACACTACAGCCTTACTGTACAAGACACTACAGCTTTACTATACAAGACACTACAGTTTACTATACAAGACATTACAGATTTACTATACAAGACACTACATCCTTACTATACAAGACACTTCAGCCTTACTATATAACACATTGCCGCCTTATTATACAAGATACTACAGCCTTACTATACAAGACACTACAGCCTTACTATATAAGACACTTCAGCCTTACTATATAAGACACTTCAGCCTTACTATACAAGACACAACAGCCTACTATACAACACACTACAGCCTTACTATATAAGACACTACAGCCTTACTATACATACACTACAGCCTTACTATACAAGACACTACAGCCTTACTATACAAGACACTACAGCTTGACTGTATAAGACACTACAGCTTGACTGTATAAGACACTACAGCTTGACTATATAAGACACTACAGCTTGGCTATATAAGACACTACAGCTTGACTGTATAAGACACTACAGCTAGACTATATAAGACACTACAGCTTGGCTATATAAGACACTACAGCTTGACTGTATAAGACACTACAGCTTGACTATATAAGACACTTCAGCTTGACTATATAAGACACTACAGCTTGAATATATAAGACAGTACAGCTTGGCTATATAAGACACTACAGCTTGACAATTTAAGACACTACAGCTTGACTATATAAGACACTACAGCTTGACTATATAAGACACTACAGTTTAACTATATAAGACACTACAGCTTGACTATATAAGACACTACATCTTGACTATATAAGACCCTACAGCTTGTCTATATAAGACACTACAGCTTGGCTATATACGACACTTCAGCTTGACAATATAAGACACTACAGCTTGACTATATAAGACACTACAGCTTGACTATATAAGACACTACAGCTTGACTATATAAGACACTACAGCTTGACTATATAAGACACTACAGCTTGACTATATAATACACTACAACTTGACTGTATAAGACACTGCAGGTCAGCCGTATCAGACACTATATGTCAGCCGTATAAGACACTGCAGCTCAGCCGTGTACGACACTATATGTCAGCCGTAGAAAACACTATATGTCAGCCGTAGAAAACACTATATGTCAGCCGTAGAAAACACTATATGTCAGCCGTAGAAAACACTATATGTCAGCCGTATAAAACACTATATGTCATCTGTATAAACACTGCAGCTCAGCCGTATACGAGACTATATGTCAGCCGTATAAAACACTATATGTCATCTGTATAAGACACTGCAGCTCAGCCGTATACGAGACTATATGTCAGCCGTATAAGACACTATATGTCATCTGTATAAGACACTATATGTCATCTGTATAAGACACTATATGTCAGCCGTATAAGACACTATATGTCAGCCGTATAAGACACTATATGTCATCTGTATAAGACACTATATGTCAGCCGTATAAGACACTATATGTCATCTGTATAAGACACTATATGTCATCTGTATAAGACAATATATGTCAGCCGTATAAGACACTATATGTCAGCCGTATAAGACACTATATGTCATCCGTATAAGACACTATATGTCAGCCGTATAAGACACTATATGTCATCTGTATAAGACACTATATGTCATCTGTATAAGACACTATATGTCATCTGTATAAGACACTGCTGTATGTTTAAAAGCAAACACATCTCATTCTAAAACCCTCTATCTAAAGACATTTGTGAGCGATGAAAGTGAGAAGGTAGTGATAACGTCAGTGACTAAATAGAAATGGTGTTGTTACATTGCAACATGTCGCTACTCTGTCACATGGCGCAGTAGTCAGACCTCAGTTCCATTACTCTCTTCCTGTGAAAATGAAAGTAAATTCTACAGCAGGGAACTGAACTAACCAATGGGACATAAGACGACCGTCTATTCGGGCGTTGAATCACAGACTAATTACATGTAATCTGCAGTTCGCAACCAATCATAGACTGGCCCTCTACGGTCCTGATCTAAGGTCTGGGCTCCCGCCAACGGCCAGGTAACCTGCTCCGGAGATCAAGGGTTTCATTACGCAATAAGCGCACGTGATTAGCGGGCCACGCCTGGTTACACCTGGGAAACTGGCACATTACCTGATTACATCCAGGCACCAGCAAGTTGCCTGCAAGACTCCGGTACTGTCTCGCTTCACTGACTATGACAGTCTTAACACGTCATAAAAGTATGGCCGTTATCAAAATCAATAATTTCGCCAGATCAGCAAGGATGATTTACTGAGCTCATTTATAGATTGCTGCTGTCGGATCAGCAGTTGTTGGTCTTATCGCTGCAGCACGTATTCCATTTCACCTGCAACCTAACTCGTATACTCTTTTGATACTTTCTAAAATTCTCTTTCTCTCTCTCTCTCTCTCTCTCTCTCTCTCTCTCTCTCTCTCTCTCTCTCTCTCTCTAATGTCTTCCCTCTATTTGTACCTGTCCGATTTCTCCTCTCTCTCTCTTTCTCTCTCTTGCCCTAACTGATTCTGTCCTTCTCTCTGTCTGTGTCAAGTGTTACCTCCACTCTGCCCCTGTCTAGTGTTACCTTCTCTCTGCCCATAACTAGTGTTACCTTCTCTCTGCCTGTGTCTAGTGTTACCTTCACTATGCCTCTGTCTAGTGTTACCTTCTCTCTGCCCATATCTAGTGTTACCTTCTTTCTGCCCCTGTCTAGTGTTACCTTCTCTCTTCTCCTGTCTGATGTTACCTTCACTCTGCCCCTGTCTAATGTTACCTTCACTCTGCCCATAACTAGTGTTACCTTCTCTCTGCCTGTGTCTAGTGTTACCTTCACTATGCCTCTGTCTAGTGTTACCTTCTCTCTGCCCATATCTAGTGTTACCTTCTTTCTGCCCCTGTCTAGTGTTACCTTCTCTCTTCTCCTGTCTGATGTTACCTTCACTCTGCCCCTGTCTAGTGTTACCTTCTCTCTGCCCATAACTAGTGTTACCTTCTCTCTGCCCAAGTCTAATGTTACCTTCACTCGGCCCCTGTCTGATGTTACCTTCACTCTGCCCCTGTCTGATGTTACCTTCACTCTGCCCCTGTCTGATGTTACCTTCACCCTGCCCCTGTCTGATTTAACCTTCACTCTGCCCCTGTCTAGTTTTACCTCCACTCTGCCCCTGTCTAGTGTTACCTTCACTCTGCCCTTGTCTGATTTAACCTTCACTCTGCCCCTGTCTAGTTTTACCTCCACTCTGCCCCTGTCTAGTGTTACCTTCACTCTGCCCCTGTCTGATTTAACCTTCACTCTGCCCCTGTCTAGTTTTACCTCCACTCTGCCCCTGTCTAGTTTTACCTCCACTCTGCCCCTGTCTAGTGTTACCTTCACTCTGCCACTGTCTAATGTTACATTCACTCTGCCCCTGTCTAGTGTTACCTTCACTCTGCCCCTATCTAGTATTGCCTTCACTCTGCCCATGTCTGATGTTACCTTCACTCTGCCCATGTCTGATGTTACCTTCACTCTGCCCATGTCTGATGTTACCTTCACTCTGCCCATGTCTGATGTAACCTTCACTCTGCCCACGTCTGATGTTACCTTCTCTCTGCCACTGCCTGGTGTTACCTTCACTCTGCCCTTGTCTGATGTTACCTTCACTCTGCCCTTGTCTGATGTTACCTTCACTCTGCTCCTGTCTGATGTTACCTTCACTCTGCCCATGTCTGATGTTACCTTCTCTCTGCCACTGCCTAGTGTTACCTTCACTCTGCTCCTGTCTGATGTTACCTTCACTCTGCCCATGTCTGATGTTACCTTCACTCTGCTCCTGTCTGATGTTACCTTCTCTCTGCCCCTGTCTAGTGTTACCTTCACTCTGCCCATGTCTGATGTTACCTTCACTCTGCTCCTGTCTGATGTTACCTTCTCTCTGCCCCTGTCTAGTGTTACCTTCACTCTGCCCTTGTCTGATGTTACCTTCTCTCTGCCCCTGTCTAGTGTTACCTTCTCTCTGCCCCTGTCTAGTGTTACCTTCACTCTGCCCTTGTCTGATTTTACCCTCTCTATGCCCCTGTCTAGTGTTACCTTCTCTCTGCCCGTGTCTAATGTTACCTTCACTCTGCCCCTGTCTAGTGTTACCTTCACTCTGCCCATGTCTGATGTTACCTTCACTCTGCCCCTGTCTTATGTTGCCTTCTCTCTGGCCCTGTCTTATGTTACATTCTCTCTGCCCCTGTCTAGTGTTACCTTCACTCTGCCCTTGTCTGATGTTACCTTCCCTCTTCCCGTGTCTGATGCCTGACAAGTTTGTTGTTGGTGGTAGAACTAACAAGCTGGTGGTGACATCGATGCTCTGTTTATCAGGACAAGACAAGAACTGACACAACAGACATGCCGGCTAGGACAAGGAGATCAATGCTGAAGAGAACAATAACCGTAGGCTTACTGCTGAACAAATACATGGGATCAATGGAGAAGAAGCAGAAAGAGTTGACAAATACAGAGAATGAGAATGCTTGTCCTGCTGTCGTCCCTAATGTTCCACCAGTCTTGTGACTTATCCTGAGCGTCCTTGTCGAATGTTTTCTTGTGCTAACTCAATGAGGTAGACAGGAATGTGCTCTTCACCTCACGTACCGACCACCTCATGTACCGACCAACTCATGTACCGACCACCTCTTGTACCGACCACCTTATGTACCGACCACCTCTTGTACCGACCACCTCATGTACCGACCACCTCTTGTACCGACCACCTCATGTACCGACCACCTCATGTACCGACCACCTCATGTACCGACCACCTCTTGTACCGACCAACTCATGTACCGACCACCTCTTGTACCGACTACCTTATGTACCGACCAACTCATGTACCGACCACCTCTTGTACCGACCACCTCATGTACCGACCACCTCATGTACCGACCACCTTATGTACCGACCAACTCATGTACCGACCACCTCTTGTACCGACCACCTTATGTACCGACCACCTCATGTACCTCCACAAAACATGGATTTGTTTCTGGACTTGCTGGAGGAGGCTGGGCATGAGACTGAGAGAGGCAGGACATGAGACTGAGAGAGGCAGGACATGAGACAGAGAGAGGCAGGACATGAGACAGAGAGAGGCAGGACATGAGACAGAGAGAGGCAGGACATGAGACAGAGAGAGGCAGGACATGAGACTGAGAGAGGCAGGACATGAGACAGAGAGAGGTAGGACATGAGACAGAGAGAGGCAGGACATGAGACTGAGAGAGGCAGGACATGAGACAGAGAGAGGCAGGACATGAGATAGAGAGAGGCAGGACAATGAGACAGAGAGAGGCAGGACAACGAGACTGAGAGAGGCAGGACAATGAGACCGAGAGAGGCAGGACAATGAGACAGAGAGAGGCAGGACAATGAGACAGAGAGAGGCAGGACAATGAGACAGAGAGAGGCAGGACATGAGACTGAGTGAGGCAGGACAATGAGACAGAGAGAGGCAGGACAATAAGACAGAGAGAGGCAGGACAATGAGACAGAGAGAGAGGCCGGACTTGAGGCAGAGAGAGGCCGGACATGAGACAGAGAGAGGCAGGACATGAGACAGAGAGGCCGGACTTGAGGCAGAGAGAGGCAGGACATGAGACAGAGAGGCAGGACATGAGACAGAGAGAGGCAGGATATGAGGCAGAGAGAGGAAGGACATGAGACAGAGAGAGGCAGGACATGAGACAGAGAGAGGCCGGACTTGAGGCAGAGAGAGGCAAGACATGAGACGGAGAGAGGCAGGACATGAGACAGAGAGAGGCAGGACAAGAGACAGAGAGAGGCCGGACTGGAGGCAGAGAGAGGTAGGATATGAGACATAGAGAGGCAGGACATGAGACAGAGAGAGGCAGGACATGAGACAGAGAGGCAGGACATGAGACAGATAGAGGCAGGACATGAGACAGATAGAGGCAGGACATGAGACAGAGAGAGGCAGGACATGAGACAGAGAGAAGCAACATGAGACAGAGAGAGGCAGGACATGAGACAGAGAGAGTAACTACTCTTGTATGGACGATAGAGAAGCCCATGGTCAGAGTAGTATTAAATAAATAAAACACGATGGACAAGTACTAAAGAAAACAAACAAAGATGGACAAGTACTAAAGAAAACAAACAACGATGGACAAGTACTAAAGAAAACAAACAAAGATGGACAAGTACTAAAGAAAACAAACAAAGATGGACAAGTACTAAAGAAAACAAACAACGATGGACAAGTACTAAAGGAAACAAACAACGATGGACAAGTACTAAAGAAAACAAACAAAGATGGACAAGTACTAAAGAAAACAAACAAAGATGGACAAGTACTAAAGAAAACAAACAAAGATGGACAAGTACTAAAGAAAACAAACAAAGACGGACAAGTACTAAAGAAAACAAACAAAGATGGACAAGTACTAAAGAAAACAAACAAAGATGGACAAGTACTAAAGAAAACAAACAAAGATGGACAAGTACTAAAGAAAACAAACAAAGATGGACAAGTACTAAAGAAAACAAGCAAAGATGGACAAGTACTAAAAAAACAAACAAAGATGGACAAGTACTAAAGAAAACAAACAAAGATGGACAAGTACTAAAGAAAACAAACAATGATGGACAAGTAGGAAAGAAAACAAACAACGATGGACAAGTAGGAAAGAAAACAAACAACGATGGACAAGTAGGAAAGAAAACAAACAAAGATGGACAAGTAGGAAAGAAAACAAACAAAGATGGACAAGTAGGAAAGAAAACAAACAACGATGGACAAGTAGGAAAGAAAACAAACAAAGATGGACAAGTAGGAAAGAAAACAAACAACGATGGACAAGTAGGAAAGAAAACAAACAACGATGGACAAGTAGGAAAGAAAACAAACAAAGATGGACAAGTAGGAAAGAAAACAAACAAAGATGGACAAGTAGGAAAGAAAACAAACAACGATGGACAAGTAGGAAAGAAAACAAACAAAGATGGACAAGTAGGAAAGAAAACAAACAAAGATGGACAAGTAGTAAAGAAATGTCACATGATCAATTATCGATGTTTAGGACAAACACAAAACTTGATTTATTGACAACTTTTGTTGATCTCAACTTTAATTGCTAAAATTGATATCAATTATTTCTCTTATTACATACATAAGTGGTTCCTATTTATCATTAACGTGGTAGCTTCTAACGAAGCTCTCCTGTTCGAAACGGCGTATCGTTCACCGATTTGTACCTTTATTCAGGTTAAGGTCACGTGATCAAATGCAGGTCTGTTTCGGTTGTTATTATTGGACGTCCAGCAGCCTGCCAGTCGTTTGCCTCATTACAAATCCTGCCTAGGACAGTCTCAGCTCAATGTCGACTGGCCGGTAATTTCACTGGATATCTTGGTGGCCGCTTGTTTCAGTCTGCCTTGATTTCCTGCCTCGTCATTTCAAACTGCGGGATATAAATAAGAAAAGTATCAATTTTCCCAGCGTAAATAGCCACAATCCAGCGGTTCATTTCACGGCTATTTAAGTCCGGCTTATCCAGCCGTGAATTCTGCACTGGCATTACGTTTGAACTTCAAAGAAAATCGCTCTCGATAAGCAGCCATTTCTTACAGCGCGCGGAGATCAAATGATGGAGTTTAGCCACGAGTGCTGGAGCCGAAGATTTTGTTTTCGAAACGAGAACCAGGTCAGGAATTGTGAAACTGAGAGCTTTCTCCCATGATTGGCTTTGTCCATCCGTCTGTTTTCTTTCTGTATCACTGTCTATCCGTCTGTTTTCTTTCTGTATCACTGTCTATCCGTCTGTTTTCTTTCTGTATCACTGTCTATCCGTTTTCTTCCTGAGTGGCTGTATATCCGTCTGTTTTCTTTCTGTATCACTGTTTTCTCCGTCTGTTTTCTTCCTGAGTGGCTGTATATCCGTCTGTTTTCTTTCTGTATCACTGTCTATCCGTCTGCTTTCTTTCTGTGTGGCTGTCTATCCGTCTGTTTTCTTTCTGTATCACTCCCTATCTTTCTGTTTTCTTTCTGTATGTCTGTCTATCCGTCTGTTTTCTTTGTGTCTGGCTGTCTATCCATATTTCATTGCCATCATTTTGTCTGTCTGCTTGCACGTAATTCCATTCTTCCTTCTGTCTACTTGTCCGCGTTTTCCCCCCGTTCTTTTCACTTTACCTATCCGTCTGTCTGTACATTCATCTATTTGTTCGTTTGTTTTTCCATCTATGGAAAGGGGGGGGGGGAAGGGGGGACATCGAGCACTGACACGGGTGAGCACTGACACGAGATAGCACTGACACGAGCGAACACTGGCGTGAACGAGCACTGAGACGTGAGAGCACTGACACTATAGAGCACTGACACGAGCGACACTGGCGTGAACGAGCACTGACACGAGAGAGAGAGCTGACACGAGTAAGCACTGACACGAGAGAGCACTGACACTAGAGAGCACTGACACGAACGACCACTGGCGTGAACGAGAACTGACACAAGAGAGCACTGACAGGAGAGAGCACTAACACGAGAGAGCACTGACAGGAAAGGGAAGTGACACGAGAGAGCACTGACACGAGAGAGCACTGACACGAGCGAGCACTGACACGAGAGGGACTGACACGACAGAGCACTGACACGAGTGAGCACTGATGCGAGAGAGCATTGCCACGGGTGAGCACTGATACGAGAGAGAACTGACACGAGAGAGCGCTGACACGCGAGAGCACTGGCACGAGCGAACACTGACGTGAACGAGCACTGAGACGAGAGAGCACTGATACGAGAGAGAACTGACACGAGCGACCACTGGCGTGAACGAGCACTGACGTGAACGAGCACTGACACGAGAGAGCACTGACACATCGAGCACTGTCACGGGCGAGCACTGACACGAGAGAGCACTGACAGGAAAGAGCAGTGACACGAGAGAGCACTGACACGAGAGCACTGACACGAGAAAGCACTGATATGGGCGAGAACTGACACAAGAGAGCACTGATACGAGAGAGCACTGACACGAGAGAGCACTGATATGGGCGAGAACTGACACAAGAGAGCACTGACACGAGAGAACACTGACACGAGCGAGCACTGGCATGAACGAGCATTGACACGAGAGAGCACTGACACGAAAGAGCACTGACAGGAAAGAGCAGTGACACAAAAGAGCACTGACACGAGAGAGCACTGAAAGGAGAGAGCACTGACACGAGCGAGCACTGACACGAGAAGGCACTGACACGAGAGAGCAATGACACGGGTGAGCACTGATGCGAGAGAGAACTGACACGAGAGAGCACTGACACGGGTGAGCACTGATACGAGAGAGCACTGACCCGAGAAAGCACTGACACGGTGAGTACTAATACGAGAGAACACTGACACGAGAGAGCACTGATATGGGTGAGCACTGACACGAGAGAACACTGACACGACAGACCACTGACACGAGCGAGCACTGACACGAGTGAGCACTGGCATGAACGAGTACTGACACGAGTGAGTACGGACACGAGCGAGCACTGACGTGAGCGAGCACTTACACGAAAGAGCACGGACACGAGAGAGCACTGACACGGGACGTGCACTGACATGAGAGAGCACAGACACAGGCGAGCACTGGCACGAGAGAGCACTGACACGAGAGAGCACTGACACAACCGAGCACTGACACGAGCGAGCACTAACACGAGAGAGCACTGACACGAGCAACCACTGACATGAGAGAGCACTGACACGAGTGAGCACTGACACGAGAGAGCACTGACACGAGCGAGCACTGGTGTGAACGAGCACTGACACAAAAGAGCACTGACACGATAGAGCACTTACACGAGTGTCAACTGATGCGAGAGGGCACTGACACGAGAGATCACTGACAAGGTGAGTACTGATGCGAGAGAGCACTGACACGAGAGAGCACTGACACGACAGAGCACTGACACGAGAGAGCACTGACACGAGCGAGCACTGGCGTGAACGAGCCCTGACACGAGAGAGCACTGGCACGAGTGAGCACTGATGCGAGAGAGCACTGACACGAAAGAGCACTGACACGATAGAGCACAGACACAGGCGAGCACTGACACGAGAGAGTACTGACACGAGAGAGCACTGACACGACCGATCACTGACTCGAGCGAGCACTAACACGAGAGAGCACTGACACGAGCGAGCACTGACATGGAGAGAGCACTGACACGAGTGAGCACTGACACGAGAGAGCACTGACACGAGAGAGCACTGACATGAGCGAGCACTGACGTGAACGAGCATTGACACGAGAGAGCACTGACACGAGCGAGCACTGGTGTGAACGAGCACTGACACGAAAGAGCACTGACACGAGAGAGCACTGAAACGAGTGACAACTGATGCGAGAGGGCACTGACACGAGAGAGCACTGACACGGTGAGCACTGATGCGAGAGAGCACTGACACGAGAGAGCACTGACACGACAGAGCACTGACATGAGATAGCACTGACACGAGTGAGCACTGACACGAGCGAGCACTGGCGTGAGCGAGCTCTGACACGAGAGAGCACTGACACAGTGAGCACTGACACAGTGAGCACTGATGCGAGAGAGCACTGACACGAGATAGGACTAACAGGAGAGAGCATTGACACGAGAGAGCAGTGACACAATAGAGCACTGACAGGAGCGAGCACTGACACGAGAGAGCATGACACGAAAGAGCACTGACACAAAAGAGCACTGACACGAGCGAGCAATGACACGAGAGAACATAGACACGGGTGAGCACTGATACGAGAGAGCCTTGATACGAGAGAGCACTGACACGAGCGAGCACTGACATGGGCGAGCATGACACAAAAGAGCACTGACACGAAAGATCACTGACACGAGCGAGCACTGACACGAAAGAGCACTGACACGAGCGAGCACTGACACGAAAGAGCACTGACACGAAAGAGCACTGACACGGGCGAGCATGACACGCGCGAGCACTGACACGAAAGAGCACTGACACGAGCGAGCACTGACACGAAAGAGCACTGACACGAGCGAGCACTGACACGAGAGAACACTGACACGAAAGAGCACTGACACTAGCGAGCACTGACACGGGAGAGCACTGACACGAAAGAGTACTGACACGAGCGAGCACTGACACGAGAGAGCACTGACACGAAAGAGCACTGATACGAGCGAGCACTGACACTGGCGAGCACTGACAGCAAAGAGCACTGACACGAGCGAGCACTGACACGAGCGATCACTGACACGGACGAGCACTGACACGAACGAACACTGACACGGGCGAGCACTGACACGGACGAGCACTGACACGGACGAGCACTGACACGGACGAACACTGACACGGGCGAGCACTGACACGGGCGAGCACTGACACGGACGAGCATTGACACGGGCGAACACTGACACGGGCGAGCACTGACACGGACGAGCACTGACACGGACGAGCACTGACACGAAAGAGCACTGACACGAGCGAGCACTGACACGGACGAGCACTGACACGGACGAGCACTGACACGGACGAGCACTGACACGGGCGAGCACTGACACGGACGAGCACTGACACGGAAGAGCAATGACACGAAAGAGCACTGACACGAGCGAGCACTGACACGGACGAGCACTGACACGGACGAGCACTGACACGGACGAGCACTGACACGGGCGAGCACTGACACGGACGAGCCCTGACACGGGCGAGCACTGACACGGACGAGCACTGACACGGGCGAGCACTGACACGGACGAGCACTGACACGGCGAGCACTGACACGAACGATCACTGACACGGACGAGCAATGACACGGACGAGCACTGACACGGACGAGCACTGACACGGGCGAGCACTGACACGGGCGAGCACTGACACGGGCGAGCACTGACACGGGCGAGCACTGACACGGACAAGCACTGACACGGGCGAGCACTGACACGGGCGAGCACTGACACGAGCGATCACTGACACGGACGAGCATTGACACGGACGAGCACTGACACGGACGAGCACTGACACGGACGAGCACTGACACGAACGAATATAGCCAGAATTATAAAAGCTAATATAGCCGTAAAAGCTGAGGAAAATTCTTTAGCAAGTAAAAGTTTAGAAACAATCTAGGTCCCGTGAAAGTTCAGAAACAATCTAGGTCCCGTGAAAGTTTAGAAACAATCTAGGTCCCGTGAAAGTTTAGAAACAATCTAGGTCCCGTGAAAGTTCAGAAACAATCTAGGTCCCGTGAAAGTTCAGAAACAATCTAGGTCCCGTGAAAGTTTAGAAACAATCTAGGTCACGTGAAAGTTCAGAAACAATCTAGGTCCCGTGAAAGTTCAGAAACAATCTAGGTCACGTGAAAGTTCAGAAACAATCTAGGTCACGTGAAAGTTTAGAAACAATCTAGGTCACGTAAAAGTTTAGAAACAATCTAGGTCCCGTGAAAGTTCAGAAACAATCTAGGTCCCGTGAAAGTTCAGAAACAATCTAGGTCACGTGAAAGTTTAGAAACAATCTAGGTCACGTAAAAGTTTAGAAACAATCTAGGTCCCGTGAAAGTTCAGAAACAATCTAGGTCCCGTGAAATTTCAGAAACAATCTAGGTCCCGTGAAAGTTCAGAAGCAATCTAGGTCCCGTGAAAGTTCAGAAACAATCTAGGTTCCGTGAAAGTTCACAAACAATCTAGGTCACGTGAAATATCAGTGTACATCACTTTAGGGTGATGGGAACGTCTTGAGTGACAGCTGAAAGTCAAAGTGCAGGCAGAGCTTGCTTCCAGTTTTAGGTGGCAGAGTTGTCAATCACACCTGAAACCGCCAGCTTTCTCTCTCCTGAGGGGACCTTCGTTCGAATCTCTTAGTAGATCTGAGATCGATGTGCCTGCTGCACCTATCTAAAGGGGCTGGCGTTGGGACATCGTCTCCTTGTCCCGTAATCTGAGATACCCACCCAGTCACAGCTTACTGGAGAACCTGCCATGACGTCATGGTACTGGCGCGCGCTACAGCGACAACAGGCACTTGAACTCGGCGGTCGGTACTTATTTAGTCTTGCCCGTCCCTGGTTGCCGATATCGCTGCGGGAACCTTCGATCTGAAGGTCACGTGACGAGGTGCTCGTGGTTGCCGTTCTTGATTTGAAACGCCACCAAGCGGAAGGAAATGATGGCTGTGCGTCTGAGACAAACTCTCCGAGCTGATCCATAAACTGTCGTTTCATCAGTTTGGGTCTGCTCCCAGCGTCCGCGCGAAGCTCTTCATAAACATTGATATATCGCTCGGGGAACGCGACCTGGCCCACAATTTATTATGACGTCTGCGAAAGCGTGAACCAAGAGTTACACCCCAGGACTGCACAAATGTGCGGCACGGCGATGTACCGTTGGACCAGCTCGTCGTCTCAGGCGCCATTTATATCCGCAGCGTGTCAGTCCTGGCAATAATTTACGACATTTAATATCCAAGTCCGCACGTCGATGATATTTTCACGCGAGCTGACGTGAGAACACGTGTTCGTAGACATTAGATTTGTGCACGCAGCGTTTTTGTCCCGAATATATTCTCATTAATGTATTACGCCCTCATTAGTATATTGTAATTCAATTAATGTGCCGCTTGCTCGAATTGCAATCTCATTAATGTGTTTCACAACAGTATCTCCTTCAGCATAATGTAGAATCTGATTAAAAATGATAGTTCCAACTTGACTGCAGGCAGGCGCCCTCGTCAGTAGCCAGTCACCGATAAAGTTGTTGACAGCTGTGATCATATCTCAACATAGTTCCTAGCATCTCTCCAGGTAGTTCTGGGACACATGAACAGCTGCACGGGTTGGGTAGGAAGTAGCACACGGGTTGGGAGGGCACATGGGTTGGGAGGGAAGTAGCTACACGGGTTGGGAGGGCACACGGGTTGGGAGGGAAGTAGCTACACGGGTTGGGAGGGAAGTAGCTACACGGGTTGGGAGGGAAGTAGCTACACGGGTTGGGAGGGAAGTAGCTACACGGGTTGGGAGGGCACACGGGTTGGGAGGGAAGTAGCTACACGGGTTGGGAAGGAAGTCGTTGCCGGGTTGGGACGGAAGTAGCTGCCAAACTGGGAAAGAAGTACCTGCCGGGTTGGGAGGGAAGTAGCTGCACGGGTAGGGAGGGAAGTAGCTGCACGGGTAGGGAGGGAAGTACCTGCCGGGTTGGGAGGGAAGTAGCTGCACGGGTAGGGAGGGAAGTACCTGCCGGGTTGGGAGGGAAGTAGCTGCACGGGTAGGGAGGGAAGTAACTGCCGGGTTGTGAGGGAAGTAGCTGCACATGTTGGGAGGGAAGTAACTGCACGGGTTGGAAGGGAAGTAGCTGCACGGGTTGGGAGGGAAGTAGCTGCACGGTTTGGGAGGGAAGAAGCTGCCCATGTTGGGAGGAAAAAAGCTGCCGGGTTGGGAGGGAAGTAGCTGCCGGTTTGGGAGGGAAGAAGCTGCCGGTTTGGGAGGGAAGAAGCTGCCGGGTTGAGAGGGAAGTAGCTGCCGGGTTGGGAGGGAAGAAGCTGCCTGGTTGGGAGGGAAGAAGCTGCCGGGTTGGGAGGGAAGAAGCTGCACGTGTTGGGAGGGAAGTAGCTGCCGGGTTGGGAGGAAAGAATTTGCCGGGTTGGCACGGAAGAAGGTGCCGGGTTGGGAGGGAAGTAGCTGCACGGTTTGGAGGGAAATCGCTGCACGGTTTGGGAGGGAAGAAGCTGCACGGGTTGGGAGTGAAGTAGCTGCACGGGTTGGGAGGGAAGTAGCTGCACGGATAGGGAGGGAAGTAGCTGCACGATTTGGGAGGGAAGTAGCTGCACGGGTTGGGAGGGAAGTAGCTGCACGGCTAGGGAGGGAAGTAGCTGCACGATTTGGGAGGGAAGTAGCTGCACGGGTTGGGAGGGAAGTAGCTGCACGGGTTGGGAGGGAAGTACCTGCACGGGTAGGGAGGGAAGTACCTGCACGGGTAGGGAGGGAAGTACCTGCACAGGTTGTGAGGGAAGTAGCTGCACGGGTAGGGAGGGAAGTAGCTGCACGAGTTGGGAGGGAAGAAGCTGCACGAGTTGGGAGGGAAGAAGCTGCCGGGTTGGGAGGGAAGTAGCTGCACGGCTAGGGAGGGAAGTAGCTGCACGATTTGGGAGGGAAGTAGCTGCACGGGTTGGGAGGGAAGTAGCTGCACGGGTTTGGAGGGAAGTACCTGCACGAGTAGGGAGGGAAGTACCTGCACGGGTAGGGAGGGAAGTACCTGCACAGGTTGTGAGGGAAGTAGCTGCACGGGTAGGGAGGGAAGTAGCTGCACGAGTTGGGAGGGAAGAAGCTGCCGGGTTGGGAGGGAAGTAGCTGCACTGTTTGGGAGAGAAGAAGCTGCCGGGTTGGGAGGGAAGTAGCTACACTGGTAAGGAGGGAAGTAGCTACACGAGTAGGGAGGAAGTAGCTACACGGGTAGGGAGGGAAGTAGATGTACTGGTTGAGAGGGAAGTAGCTACACGGGTAGGGAGGGAAGTAGCTGCACGGCTAGGGAGGGAAGTAGCTGCACGGGTTGGGAGGGAAGTAGCTGCACGGATAGGGAGGAAAGTACCTGCCTGGTTGTGAGGGAAGTAGCTGCACGAGTAGGGAGGAAAGTACCTGCCGGGTTGGGAGGGAAGTAGCTGCACGGGTTGGGAAGGAAGTCGTTGCAGGGTTGGGACGGAAGTAGCTGCCAAACTGGGAAAGAAGTACCTGCCGGGTTGGGAGGGAAGTAGCTGCACGGGTAGGGAGGGAAGTAGCTGCACGGGTAGGGAGGGAAGTACCTGCCGGGTTGGGAGGGAAGTAGCTGCACGGGTAGGGAGGGAAGTACCTGCCGGGTTGGGAGGGAAGTAGCTGCACGGGTAGGGAGGGAAGTAACTGCCGGGTTGTGAGGGAAGTAGCTGCACGGGTTGGGAGGGAAGAAGCTGCACGGGTTGGGAGGGAAGAAGCTGCCGGGTTGGGAGGGAAGTAGCTGCACGGATAGGGAGGAAGGTACCTGCCTGGTTGTGGGGGAAGTAGCTGCACGAGTAGGGAGGAAAGTACCTGCCGGGTTGGGAGGGAAGTAGCTGCACGGGTTGGAAGGGAAGTAGCTGCACGGTTTGGGAGGGAAGAAGCTGCACATGTTGGGAGTGAAGTAACTGCACGGGTTGGAAGGGAAGTAGCTGCACGGGTTGGGAGGGAAGAAGCTGCACGGTTTGGGAGGGAAGAAGCTGCCGGGTTGAGAGGGAAGTAGCTGCCGGGTTGGGAGGGAAGAAGCTGCCTGGTTGGGAGGGAAGAAGCTGCCGGGTTGGGAGGGAAGAAGCTGCACGTGTTGGGAGGGAAGTAGCTGCCGGGTTGGGAGGGAAGAAGCTGCCTGGTTGGGAGGGAAGAAGCTGCCGGGTTGGGAGGGAAGAAGCTGCACGTGTTGGGAGGGAAGAAGCTGCACGTGTTGGGAGGAAAAAAGCTGCCGGGTTGGGAGGGAAGTAGCTGCCGGGTTGGGAGTGAAGAAGCTGCTGGGTTGGGAGGGAAGAAGGTGCACGTGTTGGGAGGGAAGAAGCTGCCGGGTTGGGAGTGAAGAAGCTGCCGAGTTGGGAGGAAAAAGCTGCACGTGTTGGGAGGGAAGAAGCTGCCGGGTTGGGAGGGAAGAAGCTGCACGTGTTGGGAGGGAAGAAGCTGCCGGGTTGGGAGGGAAGAAGCTGCACGTGTTGGGAGGGAAGAAGCTGCCGGGTTGAGAGGGAAGTAGCTACACGGGTAGTGAGGGAAGTAGCTGCACGGGTTGAGAGGGAAGTAGCTACACGGGTAGGGGGGAGTAGCTACACGGGTAGGGAGGGAAGTAGCTACACGAGTAGGGAGGAAGAAGCTACACGGGTAGGGAGAGAAGTAGATGTACGGGTTGAGAGGGAAGTAGCTACACGGGTAGGGAGGAAAGTAGCTGCACGGGTTGGGAGGGAAGTAGCTGCACGGCTAGGGAGGGAAGTAGCTGCACGGGTTGGGAGGGAAGTAGCTGCACGGGTTGGGAGGGACGTAGCTGTACGGGTTGGGAGGGAAGTAGCTGCACGGTTGGGAGGGAAGTAGCTACACGGGTAGGGAGGGAAGTAGCTGCACGGGTTGGGAGGGTAGTAGCTGTACGGATAGGGAGGAAAGTAGCTGCACGGTTTGGGAGGGAAGTAGCTGCACGGGTTGGGAGGGAAGTAGCTGCACGGGTTGGGAGGGAAGTAGCTGCACGGGTAGGGAGGGAAGAAGCTGCCGGGTTGGGAGGGAAGAAGTTGCAAGGGTAGGGACGGGAGTAGCTGCCGGGTTGAGAGGAAGTAGCTGCCGGGTTGGGAGGGAAGTATCTGCAATGGTAGGGAGGGAGGTAGCTGTAGGGTTGGGAGGGAAGTAGCTGCACGGGTAGGGAGGGATTTACCTGCATAGGTTGTGAGGGAAGCAGCTACACGGCTAGGGAGGGAAGTAGATGCATGGGTAGGGAGTGAAGTAGCTGCACGGGTAGGGAGGGAAGTAGCTGCACAGGTAGGGAGGGAAGTAACTGCACGGGTAGGGATAGAAGTAGCTACACGGGTAGGGAGGGAAGTAGCTGCACGGGTAGGGAGGGAAGTAGCTGCATGGGTAGGGAGGGGAGTAGCTACACGGATAGTGAGAGAAGTAGCTGCACGGGTAGGGAGGGAAGTAGCTGCACGTGTAGGGGGGGAAGTAGCTGCCGGGTAGGGAGGGAAGTACCTGCCGGGTAGGGAAGGAAGTAGCTGCACTGGTAGGGAGGGAAGTAGCTGCAAGTTATGGGAAAGATGTAGCTGCACGGGTAGGGAGGGAAGTATCTTCCGGTTTTTTTTTGGGGGGGGGGGGAAGTAGCTACACGGGTAGCGATGGAAGTAGTTTCACGGTTTGGGAGGGAAGTAGCTGAACGGGTTAGGAGGGAAGTACCTAGCGGGTTGGGAACGAAGTAGCTGTACGGGTTGGACGAACGTATCTGCTGGGTTGGGAGGGAAGTAGCTGCACGGGAAGGGAGGGAAGTAGCTGCACGCTTTGGGAGGGAAGTAGCTGCACGGGTTGGGAGGGAAGTAGCTGCACGGGTTTGGAGTGAAGTAGCTGCCGGGTTTGGAAGGAAGTAGCTGTGCGGGTTTGAGGGACGTACATGCTGGGTTGGGAGGGACGTAGCTGCACGGGTCGGGAGGGAAGTAGCTGCAGGGTTTAGGAGGGAAGTAGCTGCCGGGTAGAGAGGGAAGTATTTGCCGGGTACTTGCCGTGAGGGAAGTAGCTGCACGAGTTGGGAGAGATGTAGCCGCATCAGTCGGAGATTGAGAGATGTCCACCTCGTAAATACTTGACAACGCCCATCTGGTGGCCACTACCACCTCTAGTGAGGGATTCCCATGCGTGATCTGCATCACGCGACTGACTAGTACAAGTCAGGCAATGCTGACATTTACCGTGACATTAGTCTAAGTAATATAACGACAGATATCTACTGTGACATTAGTCTAAGTAATATAACGACAGATATCTACTGTGACATTAGTCTAAGTAATATAACGACAGATATCTATTGTGACATTAGTTTAAGTAATATAACAACAGATATCTACTGTGACATTAGTCTAGGTAATATAACGACAGATATCTACTGTAACATTAGTCTAGGTAATATAACGGCTGGAGCCGCGATAGTTCAGTGGTTAGTGAACTGCACTGCAAAGGACAAGAGGTAGGGTTCGATCCCAACCGACGACTTCCGGGTCACCCAGCATTTAATGTGTACCGGATTATTTTCTGGGAAAGTAAAGGAGCATGGGCGTAATACCGACCACATTACCCCAAAAATCATGTGCCGAAGGTCTGTAAAATTTATGGTCCCTAACACCATATTCCCTATACGCCACTTGGCGTGACGGGGGTACTTTACTTTTTGTTAACTCTTTCAGGACTATTATCCGACACATTGGTTCGATAAAAATTGTTTATTTCTAACCATTATCCGAAAATTCGGCTCTGACGAGTGTAGCTTAATATTTATTTAGTTTTCACTGATTTTTGTGTGTTTTTATTTCAACCAATACTTGATTTCCAGATGTAGGTGAATTCTCACTTTCTGTTGAACCTCATGCTTTCAAAGTTTGAGCTTTAGAAAATTGTTAATTTATATTCATTGTTTTTTTTTTTCTCAAATTTCTGTCACATAATGGCCACGCCCACTGCTGGTACTTCTTGCAGTTGACCAAAACGATATAGAGCAGAACAAGCTAGATCTATGTTCGAAACCTCGTTATTGAGTGGTTCAGAAATAGAGTATTCATAGTATTTAGACTCGGACAATAATTTTGTTGTTGTGATAATGGGTGGTAATATTAGTAATAGTCATGATAAAAAACAAAGACGATCTGTCTTAGGTTGAACTTGTGTATGCCCTCTATTCCAGCACTATCAGTGCCTCAGAGGAACCGAGTGGTAGTGATATTTTGATAACGAAACTGGTACTTTAGGGACATGTCACACAAAATAAGCCCAGGTGAGTAAATAACAATAATAAACTTGACCTGTAAACAATATTGTTGTTGACCTTACATACATTTATCATATTTTTCATTCTGGGATCATTTATAAAAATATACATAATTTCATTATTTCTATCTATCTATCTATTGATCTTTCGAGTCGCAGCCGGCCCATAGGGCTTAGACCTAGAAACTTTCTCTTTTCTAAATTTTTATTCTAGAATTTTTCAATTCTTTTAAAGATCTTTTATCAAATCTCGCCATTTGTCTCTGTTCTGAGCAAGCAACTCTATCTCATTGAGGGAGCCGATTCCTGCTTCTCTTGCTTCTCTGATCAATGTTCTTCTCAGTGTATCTCTGAGTCTTCCTCTTTTCCTCTTACCTGTTGTTTCCCACATGAGGGCTTGCTTTGTTATTCGGTTATTATCTCTCCTCATCACATGTCCAACATATGACCATCGTCTTTTCTTTATTACTGAAGATATTAGTGGTTGATTGGCGATTTCTCTAATTTCTTCATTTGTTTTGAATTCGTTCCACGCTATACCAAGTATTTTCCTTAGACATTTATTTTCGAATGCGTTCAACTTTGTTTCTATGTCTCTTGTTGTTTTCCAGCTTTCACACACATGCGTAAGGGTTGATAGTGCATTTGATTTAAATAGTCTAAATTGTGTGTTTGTGCTGATGAGTTTTGATTTCCACAACTTTTCAAGGCTTCTGAAAGACATTGCTGCTTTAGCCAGTCTGAATTCTAATTTCTTTGCTCGTATCCCCTTCTCGATCAATGTGACTTCCAAGATAGATAAAGTGATCATCTCTTCTACTGGTTTGTTTTCCATGTATTTTTGTCGTCTGTTGGAATTAAACTTTTCATGACTTTAGTCTTTTCATGATTGATCTCAAGCCCAA
Source organism: Megaustenia siamemsis (assembly GCA_032433765.1). Taxonomy (NCBI): domain Eukaryota; kingdom Metazoa; phylum Mollusca; class Gastropoda; order Stylommatophora; family Ariophantidae; genus Megaustenia; species Megaustenia siamemsis. The sequence continues at coordinate 81,340,442 of JAVIAB010000024.1, read as the reverse complement.
TTTTGCTGGCTATTGATGATAGTTCATATGTGTTTTCCTGCATCGTTTTTATCTGACTGTTGATGAGGACTATGTTGTTATTTCTGGACATAAATTAATCAAATAAACTGTTTTTGGAGGAATTTGGATTATGTTGTGTAATATTTTAAGACAAATGGATAGCAACACTTCTAAACATGGAAAAAAGTAAGTGAATTACAATATTTTGATGGATAGCAACACTTCTAAACATGGAAAAAAGTAAGTGAATTAAAATATTTTGAATTACAAATTACCTATCTTGAATATTTTATATTTTAAAAATTATGTTTATTCCTTCAAATAATCACATATCATAAATATATTGCTATTTTCATTTTCTGTATCCCTTTTCCATTCCAGTGATGTTTAACACATACCACATTTATCTAAATTATTGTGTGAAGTAGTCAAATGAAGAAGGTATGTGGTGACATTTTTTGAAACAGGAAAATTAATCTGGTCCAAACCTAAAAATAATGTGTTTCCTATTGTGGTCCTGAAAGAGTTTTAATATAACGACTGACATCTACTGCGACATTAGTCTAGGTAATATAACGGCTGACATCTACTGTGACATTAGTCTAGGTAATATAATGACTGACATCTACTGTGACCTTAATCTAGGTAATATAACGGCTGACATCTACTGTGACATTAGTCTAGGTAATATAACGGCTGACATCTACTGTGATCTTACTCTAGGTAATATAACGACTGACATCTACTGTGACATTAGTCTAAGTAATTTAACGACTGACATCTACTGTGACATTAGTCTAGGTAATATAACGGCTGACATCTACTGTGACATTAGTCTAGGTAATATAACGACTGACATCTACTGTGATCTTAATCTAGGTAATATAACGACTGACATCTACTGTGACATTAGTCTAAGTAATTTAACGACTGACATCTACTGTGACCTTAGTCTAGGTAATATAATGGCTGACATCTACTGTGACCTTAGTCTAGGTAATATAATGACTGACATCTACTGTGACCTTAGTCTAGGTAATATAATGGCTGACATCTACTGTGACCTTAGTCTAGGTAATATAATGGCTGACATCTACTGTGACCTTAGTCTAGGTAATATAATGACTGACATCTACTGTGACATTAGTCTAAGTAATTTAACGACTGACATCTACTGTGACCTTAGTCTAGGTAATATAATGGCTGACATCTACTGTGACATTAGTCTAGGTAATATAATGACTGACATCTACTGTGACCTTAGTCTAGGTAATATAATGGCTGACATCTACTGTGACATTAGTCTAAGTAATTTAACGACTGACATCTACTGTGCCATTAGTCTAGGTAATATAATGACTGACATCTACTGTGACTTGAGCTATAGCTCGTTTCAAATCATCTGCCCAACTTCAAAACGCTATTACTCTCTAACCGTTTGTTAAAAACTTTTGAAATTTTCCAAATGTTATTAGAATGCAAAAGACCCTTTAAATGTATATTTAACAAATATCTTGCAGCTGCAGTTTTCTTAAAGCGGCGATATTTCTTTAAACATTAAGTTTTGACTACATCAATGGGTCGTTATAAATTTATATAAATCAAATAAGCAACAATAATAACCAAATGTTTTTTTTTATATTGAAATTAATTCCCTGTTGGGTTCTAATCATAATAACTTTACATGAGAAAAAATTACAAAAAGAGATTAAAAAGATATCGATTTTAAAAGTTGGGCAGATGATTTGAAACGAGCTAACCCTGAATCTGGTCGATGTACAAAAGTTTCCTTATTTACGTTTTCCCGTGCCACGCACCATCAAGCATCTCTTCCCTTTGCCTTCCTCTATCTCTCCGACCGCCCCCACCCCTGTTGCTATAGCAGCCCGCCCTTCTGCACACACTTACCTCACAAATCTTCACCTCCTCCTTGTTGCAGTTTTGTGCCTGCCTAGGGCGTCTGTAGCGTCCACGCCAATGAAACAAATCAGCTGTTTCTACTCGATGTGTTTCTATCTTGTTAATTGTCCATAATTCACTGCTGCCTTTTTTCTACGGCGTCCACCCTTAAGAGGGCGTTGATGCACCGTGTCGCAAGTTTACAACACAAATACAGTTTCTGTAACTTTGGCCCGATACATCCGACATAGGAATGGCTTTGTTGCTTTACAATTTTTCCGGCCTAATTTTTAGCCCACTCATATCTACATTTAACTGTGGAAAGTTATTTAACGTGTGCATAGCGCACACGGGGCACAGACCGGGGAAGAGTAAAACCACAAAGAAAGCACGGATTCGAACTCATGATCTTTCTGTCTACAGCTGATCTCTCACCTCTGGACCACCCAGTCCTCTATTCGCAACCTTAAAGCAGCACTGACTTATGTAGCACTGACTCAATTAGAACTGGCTCATGTAGCACTGACTCATGTGGCACTGACTCAATTAGCACTGACTCATGTAGCACTGACTCATCTAACAGTGACTCAATTAGCACTGACTCAATTAGTACTGACTCATGTAGCACTGACTAATGTAGCACTGACTCAATTAGTACTGACTCATGTAGCACTGACTCATGTATCACTGACTCAATTAGCACTGACTCAATTAGCACTGACTCATGTAGCACTGACTCATGTGGCACTGACTCAATTAGCACTGACTCATATAGCACTGACTAATGTAACACTGACTCAATTAGCACTGACTCAATTAGCACTGGCTCATGTAGCACTGACTCATGTAGCACTGACTCAATTAGCACTGACTAATGTAGCAATGACTCAAAACTATATGGGCCACTGCAAGAATTACAAAAGACAGTAACATTTATACAGGAAACGACATTGCAGATATAGACAATACTTCAGGCGAAATAAAGATAGACAGAATGATGTGACAATGACTCATGTAGCAATGACTCATCTATGACTAGCTCATCTATGACTGGAGCATCTATGATAACGACTTTCAACGTGACCTTCTTCTCATTCTACCCACAATTTTCTTGTCACCCGTGCAATCTACCTGTCTAAGCTCTGTACCAAGTAATAAAAACGATCTACCTGTCTAAGCTCTGTACCAAGTAATAAAAACGATCTACCTGTCTAAGCTCTGTACCAAGTAATAAAAACGATCTACCTGTCTAAGCTCTGTACCAAGTAATAAAAACAATCTACCTGTCTAAGCTCTGTACCAAGTAATAAAAACGATCTACCTGTCTAAGCTCTGTACCAGGTAATAAAAACGATCTACCTGTCTAAGCTCTGTACCAGGTAATAAAAACGATCTACCTGTCTAAGCTCTGTAAGGTAATGAAAACAATCTACCTGTCTAAGCTCTGTACCAGGTAATGAAAACGATCTACCTGTCTAAGCTTTGTACCAGGTAATGAAAACGATCTACCTGTCTAAGCAGTGTACCAGGTAATGAAAACGATCTACCTGTCTAAGCTCTGTACCAAATAATGAAAACGATCTACCTGTCTAAGCTCTGTACCAGATAACGAAAACGATCTACCTGTCTAAGCTCTGTACCAGGTAATGAAAACGATCTATCTGTCTAAGCTCTGTACCAGGTAATGAAAACGATCTACCTGTCTAAACTCTGTACCAGATAATGAAAACAGTCTACCTGTCTAAGCTCTGTACCAGATAATGAAAACAATCTACCTGTTATAAGCTCTGTGTGAGCTCCACTGTGCTGAGATTTTCTCGGACCACCATAACTACAACTTTTCCCCTTCAAAAAAGCCCCCCCCCCCCCTCAATGTGGTGTACGATGTTCGTGCACCGGCCTGTCAACATGAAGGCTGCCAGTTGAAGCACATTCTTTTATTCAGACCTAAAATGCTCTTTGGGTTCACCCAGCCACTTTGAAGGGGAAGGGGGGCAGGAAGGTAGCTGACCACCCGACCTCATGATGTTGAGTGTACAGTGACGTCATTAATACTTCATTAGACAACGTCAATTTCTATGGGGTTACCTTATCTTTGCTGTCATTCACAGCATGTGTTCGAGGTGTCCAGAGGCAAGTCACCTGACAGCAAGTGAGCTGGAAGCTGTCAGGAACTGGCGGATGATGGCTTGCGTCACGATCGACGAACTACAAGCATCCAGACCCTGCTCCACCTCTCCGTGGTGCCTCTAGTAACAGACGTATCACTCTAGTCCAGCCAACGAGTAGGGATCAAAGAGGGAAGGCAATCTTGTTTTCAAATATGCAAAGCTGTAGTCGGATGTGTTGGGCTCGGATTAACCATAGCGCCCACTTAACGTCCAATTAAGGGCGGATGATGATCTATCAGTTCCTTCAGAATTCATGAAGTGAAGGTGGTGATGTTGTCAAAGAGAGGTCACGTGATTGCTGAAAACCCTCTCTTACACGACTTGTTCTATTCTCCCAGTTGCCTACCAACTTTGATTGCTGAAAATCCTCTCTTACACGACTTGTTCTATTCTCCCAGTTGCCTACCAACTTTGATTGCTGAAAACCCTCTCTTACACGACTTGTTCTATTCTCCCAGTTGCCTACCAACTTTGATTGCTGCTGCTTGATTCCAGCATCTTCTCTGGCTAATCCTGACATCATTACCGTCAACGCTGATGTCTTTTGTTACTTTAATAATGTGCGTGTGTGTGTGTGTGCATGTCGCTGCTGAATGTCTGCCCGTAGTCTATGAGGCAGGTTGTGTGTGTGTGTGTGTGTGTGTGTGTGTGTGTGTGTGTGTGTGTGTGAACTTCTGTGGTCAATGAGACAGGTACACGTGTGTGTGTGTGTCAACTTCTCTAGCTGTTTCCATCAATGTCCTTGTTGAGTCTAATCTTACTAGACAATGTCCTTTTTGAGTCTAATCTTACTAGACAATGTCCTTGTTGAGTCTAATCTTACTAGACAATGTCCTTGTTGAGTCTAATCTTACTAGACAATGTCCTTGTTGAGTCTAATCTTACAAGACAATGTCCTTGTTGAGTCTAATCTTACTAGACAATGTCCTTGTTGAATCTAATCTTACTAGACAATGTTCTTCCACAGAAAATGCCATGTCCCTCATCATGTCCTCTCTAAGATCTAGCCATGTTCTACTTCAGTCTCAATCCAGATAATGTTATCCAGCCATCCATCCATCCATCCATCCATCCATCCATCCATCCATCCATCCATCCATCCATCCATCCATCCATCCATCCATCCAGCCTTCCAGCCATCCATCCAGCCATCCAGCCACCCATCCATTTAGCCATCCAGCCATCCATCCATCCATCCATCCAGCCATCCATCCATCCATCCAGCCATCCATCCATCCAGCCATCCAGCCATCCAGCCATCCATCTAGCCATCCATCCAGCCATCCATCCATCCAGCCATCCATCCATCCAGCCATCCATCTAGCCATCCATCCAGCCATCCATCCATCCAGCCATCCATCCATCCAGCCATCCATCCAGCCATCCATCTAGCCATCCATCCATCCAGCCATCCATCTAGCCATCCATCCAGCCATCCATCCATCCAGCCATCCATCCATCCAGCCATCCATCCAGCCATCCATCCAGTCATCCAACTGCCTGTCCTGTCACTAGTCTGATCATCACACAACCTAACAACCCCGATCTTTCAGTTAAATTTCCAGGATTTTCATTTCCTAGAGCCACATCTCTACCGTCCATTGTTTATCACGTGCTTGTCCATGCTTCACATGCCTAACGTAAGATTGATACAAAGTGACCTGTTAATTCTCATTTCTCCGGAATGATATAGCTAATCATGAGTGGTGACGATCTTTCTCATTACTCGAGTTCAATTAATTTCCACTCTCATCCCCGCTAATGTTCTAAGTTCAATTAATTCCCACTGTCATCTCCGCTAATGTTCTAAGTTCTGGTAATGTCCCCTCTCATCCCCGCTAATGTTCTAAGTTCAAGTAATTCCCACTCTCATCCCCGCTAATGTTCTAAGTTCAGGTAATTCCCACTCTCATCCCCGCTAATGTTCTAAGTTCAAGTAATTCCCACTCTCATCCCCGCTAATGTTCTAAGTTCAGGTAATTCCCACTCTCATCCCCGCTAATGTTCTAAGTTCAAGTAATTCCCACTCTCATCCCTGCTAATGTTCTAAGTTCAGGAAATTCTCACTCTCATCCCCGCTAATGTTCTAAGTTCAAGTAATTCCCACTCTCATCCCCGCTAATGTTCTAAGTTCAAGTAATTCCCACTCTCATCCCCACTAATGTTCTAAGTTCAAGTAATTCCCACTCTCATCCCCGCTAATGTTCTAAATTCAAGTAATTCCCCCTCTCCTCCCCGCTAATGTTCTAAGTTCAATTAATTCCCACTCTCATCCCCGCTAATGTTCTAATTTCAGGTAATTCCCACTCTCATCCCCGCTAATGTTCTAAGATCAAGTAATTTACCCTCTCATCCCCGCTAATGTTCTAAGTTCATGTAATTCCCACTCTCATCCCCGCTAATGTTCTAAGTTGAAGTAATTCCCACTCTCATCCCTGTTAATGTTCTAAGTTCTGGTAATTCCCACTCTCATCCCTGCTAATGTTCTAAGTTCTGGTAATTTCCCCTCTCATCCCTGCTAATGTTCTAAGTTCTGGTAATTTCCCCTCTCATCCCTGTTAATGTTCTAAGTTCTGGTAATTTCCACACTCAATTCGACAAAGCTGACTTCCAGAGCCCCCCAAAAATAGAAACTTTGTTTAAGACAAACTTGTGCCAGTCCAGAGCTGATCCAAAAGTGAAAAAAAAAAAAAAAAACTAAAACGAAATCGGGGTAAAAAAAACCGTTAGTAGCGCTAGTGAGGCAGGATGTGGAGGTGGAGTGGAGCCTGTTCTGTCAGGGAATTTGTTGGACCTGTAGGAAATCCCAGAATTTGTTGTCACGTGATCCACATTGACGATGAATGACAGGCCAGCCCTGTGATCTGAGGCCGACGCCTAGAGCAGGGCCTGCCAACAACGACGGACCTTAGGTAGTGTCTCAACTCTGCCATCGTTCTTCCAGGCGAGTGCACTGCGTCTCGGCAGGTCCTCGCTAATTGACAGATGTTGACGTGCAAGTTTCGAGCCCCATCTACCACTAAATCGTGCATGCATCCACAGGTTCACGCGCTCGCCGATGTCTGGCCAACCCTTCCGGTTGTGAATAAATAGGGACTGGGCATTTATGCAACCAATTCCTTTCTTTCCCTCCCTTCCTTTCCTTTCTTTCCCTCCCTTCCTTTCCTTTATTTCCTCTTCCTTCCGCCCTTCATTCAATTTTTTCTTTCAATTCTTTTTTCCCCTCCCTTTCTTTCTTTCTTTCTTTCTTTCTTTTTTTTTCTTTCTTTCTTTCTTTCTTTCTTTCTTTCTTTCTTTCTTTCTTTCTTTCTTTCTTTCTGTCTGTCTGTTTACTCTTTCCTTTATTTCTTTCTTTCCATTCTTTTTACCCCATTCTTTACTTCTTTCTTCATTCCTGCTGCTACCTCCTTTCTCTTCTTCCTTTCTTTCTCTTTCATTCTCCCTTCTCCCTTTCCACTCTTTCCTTCTTTCTTTCTTTATACACTCTCCTTCTCCCTTCCTTCTTTCTCTTTCTTTCTATTCTTTTCTTTCTTCTTATTTTCTACTCTTTCCTTCTCGCTTATTTCTTTCATATACGAAGGTATGGCAGAGCAGACAAGAATATTGAGGTATTTAGGGTTTTACTTCCACAAAAAGTAGAAAAAAGACCGTCACACACAAAAAGTAGATAAAAGACCGTCACACACAAAAAGTAGATAAAAGACCGTCACACACAAAAAGTAGATAAAAGACAGTCACACACAAAAAGTAGATAAAAGACAGTCACACACAAAAAGTAGATAAAAGACAGTCACACACAAAAAGTAGATAAAAGACCGTCACACACAAAAAGTAGATAAAAGACCGTCACATACAAAAAGTAGATAAAAGACCGTCACACACAAAAAGTAGATAAAAGACCGTCACACACAAAAAGTAGATAAAAGACAGTCACACACAAAAAGTAGATAAAAGACCGTCACACACAAAAAGTAGATAAAAGACCGTCACACACAAAAAGTAGATAAAAGACAGTCACAAACAAAAAGTAGAAAAAAGACCGTCACACACAAAAAGTAGAAAAAAGACCGTCACACACAAAAAGTAGATAAAAGACCGTCACACACAAAAAGTAGGGAAAGATTCTAAAAAAAAATCAGTGTGTAGACACTGTGTACAGGCAAGCTCAACATCTGTTAGAATCATGGCCAACATATGACGATCAGAGAAAGCTCTTGTGGCCATCACCATCAGGTCAAACTGTGTAGGGATGTCATCGAGCCCGAGCTGACCAATGCTTTCTTTCAACTTATTCATAATGACGTCTAGAGATGAACGTAGAAAAGTAAGAAATTGTCACAATGTGGACACAAATTGTCACAGGAATTATACACAAGTTGTCACAATGTGGGCACAGTTTGTCACAGGAATTATACACAAGTTGTCACAATGTGGGCACAGTTTGTCACAGGAATTATACACAAGTTGTCACAATGTGGGCACAGTTTGTCACAATGTGGGCACACGTTGTCACAGGATGTGTACAAAAGTTGTCACAATGTGGGCACAGTTTGTCACAATGTGGGCACAAGTTGTCACAATGTGGACACAAATTGTCACAGGAATTATACACAAGTTGTCACAATGTGGGCACAGTTTGTCACAGGATGTGTACAAAAGTTGTCACAATGTAGACACAGTTTGTCACAATGTGGACACAAGTTGTCACAATGTGGGCACACGTTGTCACAGGATGTGTACAAAAGTTGTCACAATGTAGACACAGTTTGTCACAATGTGGACACAAGTTGTCACAATGTGGACACAAATTGTCACAGGAATTATACACAAGTTGTCACAATGTGGGCACAGTTTGTCACAATGTGGGCACACGTTGTCACAGGGTGTGTACAATAGTTGTCACAATGTAGACACAGTTTGTCACAATGTGGACACAAGTTGTCACAATGTGGACGCAAATTGTCACAGGAAGCGTACACAAGTTGTCAAAACAAGAAGTGATTGTCACTAGAAGTGTATGAAAGTTGTTTACCTGTCCACCTCTCTTACATTTTTACCTGTCCGTTTTTTTTATTCTTATTCGTTTTTAAAATTATTTCTGATTCATTTCTTTCCCTTTCTCCTTATATCTTCTATTTCTACCAGCATGTCATTTTCTCTCTATATATTTCTACCCGCATGTAATTTTCTCTCTCTCTATTTCTACCAGCATGTCATTTTCTCCCTCTACATTTCTACCCGCATGTCATTTTTTCCCACTCTCTATTTCTACCCGCATGTCATTTTTTCACTTTCTCTATTTCTACCCGCATGTCATTTCCTCTCTCTCTATTTCTACCCGCATGTCATTTTCTCTCTCTCTATTTCTACCCGCATGTCATTTTCTCTCTCTCTATTTCTATCGGCATGTCATTTTCTCTCTCTATTTCTACCAGCATGTCATTTTCTCTCTCTCTATTTCTACCAGCATGTCATTTCTCACTCTCTATTTCTACCAGCATGTCATTTTTTCCCACTCTCTATTTCTACCCGCATGTCATTTTTTCACTTTCTCTATTTCTACCCGCATGTAATTTCCTCTCTCTCTCTATTTCTACCGACATGTCATTTCCTCTCTCTCTATTTCTACCTGCATGTCATTTTCTCTCTCTATATATATACACCCACATGTCATTTCCTCTCTCTCTCTATTTCTATCCGCATGTCATTTTCTCTCTATTTCAACACACATGTCATTTCCTCTGCCTCTATTTCTACCAGCATGTCATGTTTTTCTCGCTCTCTCGCTCTATTTCTAAACACATGTCACTCTCTCTCTCTCTCTCTCTCTCTCTATTTCTACAAGCATGCCATTTTCTCTCTCTCACTCTATTTCTACCCACATGTCATTTTCTCTCCATTTCTACCCACATGTTATTTTCTCTCTCTCTATTTCTACCAGCATGCCATTTTTTTCTCTCTCTCTCTTTTTTCCACCCGCTTATCATTTTCTCTATTTATTTCTACCCGCTTGTCATTCTTTTTCTCTCTATATATTTCTACCAGCATGCCATTTTCTCTCTCTCTCTATTTCTACCATAATGTCATTTTCTCTCTCTGTTTCTGCCTGCATGTCATTTTCTCTCTCTATTTCTACCCGCATGTCATTTTCTATCTCTATATTTCCATCCACATGTCATTATCTCTCTCTATATTTCTACCCGCATGTCATTTTCTCACTCTCTCTCTATTTCTACCCGCATGTCATTCTCTCTCTCTCTCTATTTCTACCCACATGTCATTCTCTCTCTATTTCTACCCACATGTCATTCTCTCTCTTTATTTCCACCCGCATGTCATTCTCTCTCTCTCTTTTTCTACCTGCATGTCATTCTCTCTATATATTCCTACCCACATGTCATTTTCTCTCTCTATTTCTACACGCATGTCATACTCTCTCTATTTCTACCCACATGACATTCTCACTCTGTATTTCTACCCACATGTCACTCTCTCTCTCTATTTCTACCCGCATGTCATTTTCTCTCTCTATTTTTATTGCATGTCATTTTCTATCTCTCTATTTCTACCAACATGTCATTCTCTCTGTATATATTTCTACCCGCATGCTATTTTCTCTCTCTATCTCTATTTCTACCCGCATGTCATTCTCTCTCTCTCTCTCTATTTCTATGCACATGACATTTTTTCTCTCTATTTCTACACACATGACATTCTCTCCCTCTATTTCTACCCTCATGTTATTTTCTCTCTCTATCTCTATTTCTACTCACATGACATTCTCTCCCTCTATTTCTACCAACATGTCATTCTCTATCTATTTCTCCCACATTTCATTCTCTCTCTATTTCTACCCACATTTCATTTTCTCTCTATTTCTACCCATGTCATTATCTCTCTCTCTCTCTCTATTTCTACCCACATGTCATTCTCTCTCTTTTTCTACACACATGACATTCTCTCTCTCTATTTCTACCCACATGTCATTCTCTCTCTAATTCTACCCACATGTCATTCTCTCTCTCTTTTTCTACACACATGTCATTCTCTAACTCTATTTCTACGTACATATCATTCCCTCTCTAATTCTACCCACATGTCATTCTCTCTCTCTACCAACATGTCAATCTCTCTCTCTATTTCTACCCACATGTCATTCTCTATCTCTCAATTTCTACCCACATGTCTTTCTCTCTCTATTTCTACACACATGTCATTCTCTCTCTTTATCTACTCACATGTCATTCTCTCTCTATTTCTACCCACATGCCATTCTCTCTCTATTTCTACCCACATGTCATTCTCTCTCTATTTCTACCCACATGTCATTCTCTCTCTCTCTCTCTCTACCCAGATGTCTATCTCTCTCTCTATTTCTACACACATGTCATTCTCTCTCTATTTCTACCCACATGTCATTCTCTCTCTATTTCTACCTACATGTCATTCTCTCTTTATTTCTACCCACATGTCATTCTCTCTCTCTCTACCCACATGTCTATCTCTCTCTCTATTTCTACACACATGTCATTCTCTCTCTCTATTTCTACCCACATGTCATTCTCTATCTTTTTCTACTCACATGTCATTCTCTCTCTATTTCTACCCACATGCCATTCTCTCTCTATTTCTACCCACATGTCATTCTCTCTCTATTTCTACCCACATGTCATTCTCTCTCTCTCTCTACCCAGATGTCTATCTCTCTCTCTATTTCTACACACATGTCATTCTCTCTCTATTTCTACCCACATGTCATTCTCTCTCTATTTCTACCTACATGTCATTCTCTCTTTATTTCTACCCACATGTCATTCTCTCTCTCTCTCTCTCTCTCTACCCACATGTCTATCTCTCTCTCTATTTCTACACACATGTCATTCTCTCTCTCTATTTCTACCCACATGGCATTCTCTCTCTCTCTCTCTCTACACACATGTCTATCTCTCTCTCTATTTCTACCCACATGTCATTCTCTCTCTCTACCCACATGTCTCTCTCTCTCTCTATTTCTACCCAGATGTCATTCTCACTACTCTACTCTCTCACTACTGTCTAACTACTCTACTCTCTCACTACCGTCTCACTACTCTACTCTCTCACTACTGTCTCACTACTCTACTCTCTCACTACTGTCTCACTACTCTACTCTCTCACTACTGTGTAACTACTCTACTCTCTCACTATTGTCTTACTACTCTACTCTCTCACTACTGTCTAACTATTCTACTCTCTCACTACTGTCTCACTACTCTACTCTCTCACTACTGTCTAACTACTCTACTCTCTCACTACTGTCTCACTACTCTACTCTCTCACTTCTGTCTCACTACTCTACTCTCTCACTACTGTCTCACTACTCTACTCTCTCACTACTGTCTAACTACTCTACTCTCTCACTACTGTCTCACTACTCTACTCTCTCACTACTCTCTCACTACTCTCTCACTACTCTCTCACTAATGTCTCACTACTCTACTCTCTCACTACTGTCTCACTACTCTACTCTCTCACTACTGTCTCACTACTCTACTCTCTCACTACTGTCTCACTACTCTACTCTCTCACTACTGTCTCACTACTCTACTCTCTCACTACTGTCTCACTACTCTACTCTCTCACTACTGTCTAACTACTCTAATCTCTCACTACTGTCTCACTACTCTACTCTCTCACTACTGTCTCATTACCCTACTCTCTCACTACAGTCTAACTACTCTACTCTCTCACTACTGTCTCACTACTCTACTCTCTCACTACTGTCTCACTACTCTACTCTCTTACTACTGTCTTACTACTCTACTCTCTCACTACTCTCTCACTACCGTCTCACTACTCTACTCTCTCACTACTGTCTCACTACTCTACTCTCTCACTACTGTCTCACTACTCTACTTTCTCACTACTGTCTCACTACTCTACTCTCTCACTACTCTACTCTCTCACTACTCTCTCACTACTCTACTCTCTCACTACTGTCTCACTACTCTACTCTCTCACTACTCTCTCACTACTCTACTCTCTCACTACTGTCTCACTACTCTACTCTCTCACTACTCTCTCACTACTCTACTCTCTCACTACTGTCTCACTACTCTACTCTCTCACTACTCTCTCACTACTCTCTCACTACTCTACTCTCTCACTACTGTCTAACTACTCTACTCTCTCACTACCGTCTCACTACTCTACTCTCTCACTACTGTCTCACTACTCTACTCTCTCACTACTGTCTCACTACTCTACTCTCTCACTACTGTCTCACTACTCTACTCTCTCACTACTGTCTCACTACTCTACTCTCTCACTACTGTCTAACTAATCTACTCTCTCACTACTGTCTCACTACTCTACTCTCTCACTACTGTCTCACTACTCTACTCTCTCACTACTGTCTCACTACTCTACTCTCTCACTACTGTCTCACTACTCTACTCTCTCACTACTGTCTCACTACTCTACTCTCTCACTACTCTCTCACTACTCTACTCTCTCACTACTGTCTCACTACTCTACTCTCTCACTACTGTCTCACTACTCTACTCTCTCACTACTGTCTCACTACTCTACTCTCTCACTACTGTCTCACTACTCTACTCTCTTACTACTGTCTCACTACTCTACTCTCTCACTACTGTCTCACTACACTACTCTCTCACTACTGTCTCACTACTCTACTCTCTCACAACTGTCTCACTACTCTACTCTCTCACTACTGTCTCACTACTCTACTCTCTCACTACTGTCTCACTACTGTCTCACTACTCTACTCTCTCATTACTGTCTCACTACTCTACTCTCTCACTACTCTCTCACTACTCTACTCTCTCACTACTGTCTCACTACTCTACTCTCTCACTACTGTCTCACTACTCTACTCTCTCACTACTGTCTCACTACTCTACTCTCTCACTACTCTACTCTCTCACTACTGTCTCACTACTCTACTCTCTCACTACTGTCTCACTACTCTACTCTCTCACTACTCTACTCTCTCACTACTGTCTCACTACTCTACTCTCTCACTACTGTCTCACTACTCTACTCTCTCACTACTCTCTCACTACTGTCTCACTACTCTACTCTCTCACTACTGTCTCACTACTCTACTCTCTCACTACTCTCTCACTACTGTCTCACTACTCTACTCTCTCACTACTCTCTCACTACTCTCTCACTACTGTCTCACTACTCTACTCTCTCACTACTGTCTCACTACTCTACTCTCTCACTACTCTCTCACTACTGTCTCACTACTCTACTCTCTCACTACACTCTCACTACTGTCTCACTACTCTACTCTCTCACTACTCTCTCACTACTCTCTCACTTTTGTCTCACTACTCTACTCTCTCACTACTGTCTCACTACTCTACTCTCTCACTACTCTCTCACTACTGTCTCACTACTCTACTCTCTCACTACTCTCTCACTACTGTATCACTACTCTACTCTCTCACTACTGTCTCACTACTCTACTCTCTCACTACTCTCTCACTACTGTCTCACTACTCTACTCTCTCACTACTCTCTCACTACTGTCTCACTACTCTACTCTCTCACTACTCTCTCACTACTGTCTCACTACTCTACTCTCTCACTACTCTACTCTCTCACTACTGTCTCACTACTCTACTCTCTCACTACTCTCTCACTACTGTCTCACTACTCTACTCTCTCACTACTGTCTCACTACTCTACTCTCTCACTACTGTCTCACTACTCTACTCTCTCACTACTGTCTCACTACTCTACTCTCTCACTACTGTCTCACTACTCTACTCTCTCACTACTCTCTCACTACTCTCTCACTACTGTCTCACTACTCTACTCTCTCACTACTGTCTCACTACTCTACTCTCTCACTACTGTCTCACTACTCTACTCTCTCACTACTGTCTCACTACTCTACTCTCTCACTACTCTCTCACTACTCTACTCTCTCACTACTCTACTCTCTCACTACTGTCTCACTACTCTACTCTCTCACTACTCTCTCACTACTCTCTCACTACTCTACTCTCTCACTACTCTACTCTCTCACTACTCTCTCACTACTCTCTCACTACTCTACTCTCTCACTACTCTACTCTCTCACTACTCTACTCTCTCACTACTCTCTCACTACTCTACTCTCTCACTACTCTACTCTCTCACTACTCTACTCTCTCACTACTCTACTCTCTCACTACTCTCTCACTACTCTCTCACTACTCTACTCTCTCACTACTCTACTCTCTCACTACTCTCTCACTACTCTACTCTCTCACTACTCTACTCTCTCACTACTCTACTCTCTCACTACTCTACTCTCTCACTACTCTACTCTCTCACAACTCTACTCTCTCACTACTCTACTCTCTCACTACTCTACTCTCTCACTACTCTACTCTCTCACTACTCTCTCACTACTCTCTCTCTCACTACTCTCTCACTACTCTCTCACTACTCTCTCACTACTCTCTCTCTCACTACTCTACTCTCTCACTACTCTACTCTCTCACTACTCTCTCACTACTCTACTCTCTCACTACTCTACTCTCTCACTACTCTACTCTCTCACTACTCTCTCACTACTCTACTCTCTCACTACTCTACTCTCTCACTACTCTACTCTCTCACTACTCTCTCACTACTCTACTCTCTCACTACTCTCTCACTACTCTACTCTCTCACTACTCTACTCTCTCACTACTCTACTCTCTCACTACTCTACTCTCTCACTACTCTACTCTCTCACTACTCTACTCTCTCACTACTCTACTCTCTCACTACTCTCTCACTACTCTACTCTCTCACTACTCTACTCTCTCACTACTCTACTCTCTCACTACTCTACTCTCTCACTACTGTACTCTCTCACTACTCTACTCTCTCACTACTCTACTCTCTCACTACTCTCTCACTACTCTACTCTCTCACTACACTACTCTCTCACTACTCTCTCACTACTCTACTCTCTCACTACTCTCTCACTACACTACTCTCTCACTACACTACTCTCTCACTACTCTACTCTCTCACTACTCTCTCACTACTCTACTCTCTCACTACTCTACTCTCTCACTACTCTCTCACTACTCTACTCTCTCACTACACTACTCTCTCACTACTCTCTCACTACTCTACTCTCTCACTACTCTCTCACTACACTACTCTCTCACTACACTACTCTCTCACTACTCTACTCTCTCACTACTCTCTCACTACTCTACTCTCTCACTACTCTCTCACTACACTACTCTCTCACTACACTACTCTCTCACTACACTACTCTCTCACTACTCTCTCACTACACTACTCTCTCACTACACTACTCTCTCACTACACTACTCTCTCACTACACTACTCTCTCACTACACTACTCTCTCACTACACTACTCTCTCACTACACTACTCTCTCACTACACTACTCTCTCACTACACTACTCTCTCACTACACTACTCTCTCACTACACTACTCTCTCACTACACTACTCTCTCACTACTCTCTCACTACTCTCTCACTACTCTACTCTCTCACTACTCTACTCTCTCACTACTCTACTCTCTCACTACTCTACTCTCTCACTACTCTACTCTCTCACTACTCTACTCTCTCACTACTCTCTCACTACTCTACTCTCTCACTACTCTCTCACTACTCTACTCTCTCACTACTCTACTCTCTCACTACTCTACTCTCTCACTACTCTACTCTCTCACTACTGTACTCTCTCACTACTCTAGTCTCTCACTACTCTACTCTCTCACTACTCTCTCACTACTCTACTCTCTCACTACACTACTCTCTCACTACTCTCTCACTACTCTACTCTCTCACTACTCTCTCACTACACTACTCTCTCACAACACTACTCTCTCACTACTCTACTCTCTCACTACTCTCTCACTACTCTACTCTCTCACTACTCTACTCTCTCACTACTCTACTCTCTCACTACTCTATTCTCTCACTACTGTACTCTCTCACTACTCTATTCTCTCACTACTCTACTCTTTCACTACTCTCTCACTACTCTACTCTCTCACTACACTACTCTCTCACTACTCTCTCACTACTCTACTCTCTCACTACTCTCTCACTACACTACTCTCTCACAACACTACTCTCTCACTACTCTACTCTCTCACTACTCTCTCACTACTCTACTCTCTCACTACTCTTACTCTCTCACTACTCTCTCACTACTCTACTCTCTCACTACACTACTCTCTCACTACTCTCTCACTACTCTACTCTCTCACTACTCTCTCACTACACTACTCTCTCACTACACTACTCTCTCACTACTCTACTCTCTCACTACTCTCTCACTACTCTACTCTCTCACTACTCTCTCACTACACTACTCTCTCACTACACTACTCTCTCACTACACTACTCTCTCACTACTCTCTCACTACACTACTCTCTCACTACACTACTCTCTCACTACACTACTCTCTCACTACACTACTCTCTCACTACACTACTCTCTCACTACACTACTCTCTCACTACACTACTCTCTCACTACACTATTCTCTCACTACACTACTCTCTCACTACACTACTCTCTCACTACACTACTCTCTCACTACACTACTCTCTCACTACACTACTCTCTCACTACGCTACTCTCTCACTACACTACTCTCTCACTACTCTCTCACTACACTACTCTCTCACTACACTACTCTCTCACTACACTACTCTCTCACTACTCTACTCTCTCACTACACTACTCTCTCACTACACTACTCTCTCACTACACTACTCTCTCACTACACTACACTCTCACTACACTACTCTCTCACTACACTACTCTCTCACTACTCTCTCACTACACTACTCTCTCACTACTCTCTCACTACACTACTCTCTCACTACACTACTCTCTCACTACACTACTCTCTCACTACTCTCTCACTACACTACTCTCTCACTACTCTCTCACTACACCACTCTCTCACTACTCTCTCACTACACTACTCTCTCACTACTCTCGCACTACACTACTCTCTCACTACACTACTCTCTCACTACACTACTCTCTCACTACACTACTCTCTCACTACACTACTCTCTCACTACACTACTCTCTCACTACTCTCTCACTACACTACTCTCTCACTACTCTACTCTCTCACTACACTACTCTCTCACTACACTACTCTCTCACTACACTACTCTCTCACTACTCTCTCACTACACTACTCTCTCACTACACTACTCTCTCACTACACTACTCTCTCACTACACTACTCTCTCACTACACTACTCTCTCACTACACTACTCTCTCACTACACTACTCTCTCACTACTCTCTCACTACACTACTCTCTCACTACTCTCTCACTACTCTACTCTCTCACTACTCTACTCTCTCACTACTCTACTCTCTCACTACACTACTCTCTCACTACACTACTCTCTCACTACTCTCTCACTACTCTACTCTCTCACTACACTACTCTCTCACTACTCTACTCTCTCACTACACTACTCTCTCACTACTCTACTCTCTCACTACTCTACTCTCTCACTACTCTACTCTCTCACTACACTACTCTCTCACTACACTACTCTCTCACTACTCTACTCTCTCACTACTCTACTCTCTCACTACACTACTCTCTCACTACACTACTCTCTCACTACACTACTCTCTCACTACTCTACTCTCTCACTACACTACTCTCTCACTACTCTACTCTCTCACTACACTACTCTCTCACTACTCTACTCTCTCACTACTCTACTCTCTCACTACTCTACTCTCTCACTACACTACTCTCTCACTACACTACTCTCTCACTACACTACTCTCTCACTACTCTACTCTCTCACTACACTACTCTCTCACTACACTACACTCTCACTACTCTACTCTCTCACTACTCTACTCTCTCACTACTCTACTCTCTCACTACTCTACTCTCTCACTACTCTACTCTCTCACTACACTACTCTCTCACTACTCTACTCTCTCACTACTCTACTCTCTCACTACTCTACTCTCTCACTACTCTACTCTCTCACTACTCTACTCTCTCACTACTCTATTATGTTTTTTTCATCTAGCTTATAGTTCTGTGCGTGAGTGCCACTCTGTATCTTCCTTTACATGTCTCACTCACATATTAAGCTGTCCGTCTCTCTATCTCACTCACATATTAAGCTGTCCGTCTCTCTATCTCACTCACATATTAAGCTGTCCGTCTCTCTATCTCACTCACATATTAAGCTGTCCGTCTCTCTATCTCACTCACATATTAAGCTGTCCGTCTCTCTATCTCACTCACATATTAAGCTGTCCGTCTCTCTATCTCACTCACATATTAAGCTGTCCGTCTCTCTATCTCACTCACATATTAAGCTGTCCGTCTCTCTATCTCACTCACATATTAAGCTGTCCGTCTCTCTATCTCACTCACATATTAAGCTGACCGTCTCTCTATCTCACTCACATATTAAGCTGTCCGTCTCTCTATCTCATTCACATATTAAGCTGTCCGTCTCTCTATCTCACTCACATATTAAGCTGTCCGTCTCTCTATCTCACTCACATATTAAGCTGTCCGTCTCTCTATCTCACTCACATATTAAGCTGTCCGTCTCTCTATCTCACTCACATATTAAGCTGTCCGTCTCTCTATCTCACTCACATATTAAGCTGTCCGTCTCTCTATCTCACTCACATATTAAGCTGTCCGTATCTCTATCTCACTCACATATTAAGCTGTCCGTCTCTCTATCTCACTCACATATTAAGCTGTCCGTCTCTCTATCTCACTCACATATTAAGCTGTCCGTCTCTCTATCTCACTCACATATTAAGCTGTCCGTCTCTCTATCTCACTCACATATTAAGCTGTCCGTCTCTCTATCTCACTCACATATTAAGCTGTCCGTCTCTCTATCTCACTCACATATTAAGCTGTCCGTCTCTCTATCTCACTCACATATTAAGCTGTCCGTCTCTCTATCTCACTCACATATTAAGCTGTCCGTCTCTCTATCTCACTCACATATTAAGCTGACCGTCTCTCTATCTCACTCACATATTAAGCTGTCCGTCTCTCTATCTCACTCACATATTAAGCTGTCCGTCTCTCTATCTCACTCACATATTAAGCTGTCCGTCTCTCTATCTCACTCACATATTAAGCTGTCCGTCTCTCTATCTCACTCACATATTAAGCTGTCCGTCTCTCTATCTCACTCACATATTAAGCTGACCGTCTCTCTATCTCACTCACATATTAAGCTGTCCGTCTCTCTATCTCACTCACATATTAAGCTGTCCGTCTCTCTATCTCACTCACATATTAAGCTGTCCGTCTCTCTATCTCACTCACATATTAAGCTGTCCGTCTCTCTATCTCACTCACATATTAAGCTGTCCGTCTCTCTATCTCACTCACATATTAAGCTGTCCGTCTCTCTATCTCACTCACATATTAAGCTGTCCGTCTCTCTATCTCACTCACATATTAAGCTGTCCGTCTCTCTATCTCACTCACATATTAAGCTGACCGTCTCTCTATCTCACTCACATATTAAGCTGTCCGTCTCTCTATCTCCCTCACATATTAAGCTGTCCGTCTCTCTATCTCCCTCACATATTAAGCTGTCCGTCTCTCTATCTCATTCACATATTAAGCTGTCCGTCTCTCTATCTCACTCACATATTAAGCTGTCCGTCTCTCTATCTCACTCACATATTAAGCTGTCCGTCTCTCTATCTCACTCACATATTAAGCTGTCCGTCTCTCTATCTCACTCACATATTAAGCTGTCCGTCTCTCTATCTCACTCACATATTAAGCTGTCCGTCTCTCTATCTCACTCACATATTAAGCTGTCCGTCTCTCTATCTCACTCACATATTAAGCTGTCCGTCTCTCTATCTCACTCACATATTAAGCTGTCCGTCTCTCTATCTCACTCACATATTAAGCTGTCCGTCTCTCTATCTCACTCACATATTAAGCTGTCCGTCTCTCTATCTCACTCACATATTAAGCTGTCCGTCTCTCTATCTCACTCACATATTAAGCTGACCGTCTCTCTATCTCACTCACATATTAAGCTGTCCGTCTCTCTATCTCCCTCACATATTAAGCTGTCCGTCTCTCTATCTCACTCACATATTAAGCTGTCCGTCTCTCTATCTCATTCACATATTAAGCTGTCCGTCTCTCTATCTCACTCACATATTAAGCTGTCCGTCTCTCTATCTCACTCACATATTAAGCTGTCCGTCTCTCTATCTCACTCACATATTAAGCTGTCCGTCTCTCTATCTCACTCACATATTAAGCTGTCCGTCTCTCTATCTCACTCACATATTAAGCTGTCCGTCTCTCTATCTCACTCACATATTAAGCTGTCCGTCTCTCTATCTCACTCACATATTAAGCTGTCCGTCTCTCTATCTCACTCACATATTAAGCTGTCCGTCTCTCTATCTCACTCACATATTAAGCTGTCCGTCTCTCTCTCTCACTCACATATTAAGCTGTCCGTCTCTCTATCACACTCACATATTAAGCTGTCCGTCTCTCTATCTCACTCACATATTAAGCTGTCCGTCTCTCTATCTCACTCACATATTAAGCTGTCCGTCTCTCTATCTCACTCACATATTAAGCTGTCCGTCTCTCTATCTCACTCACATATTAAGCTGTCCGTCTCTCTATCTCACTCATATATTAAGCTGACCGTCTCTCTATCTCACTCACATATTAAGCTGACCGTCTCTCTATCTCACTCACATATTAAGCTGTCCGTCTCTCTATCTCACTCACATATTAAGCTGACCGTCTCTCTATCTCCCTCACATATTAAGCTGTCCGTCTCTCTATCTCCCTCACATATTAAGCTGTCCGTCTCTCTATCTCACTCACATATTAAGCTGACCGTCTCTCTATCTCACTCACATATTAAGCTGTCCGTCTCTCTATCTCACTCACATATTAAGCTGACCGTCTCTCTATCTCACTCACATATTAAGCTGTCCGTCTCTCTATCTCACTCACATATTAAGCTGTCCGTCTCTCTATCACACTCACATATTAAGCTGTCCGTCTCTCTATCTCACTCACATATTAAGCTGTCCGTCTCTCTATCTCATTCACATATTAAGCTGTCCGTCTCTCTATCTCACTCACATATTAAGCTGACCGTCTCTCTATCTCACTCACATATTAAGCTGTCCGTATCTCTATCTCACACACATATTAAGCTGTCCGTCTCTCTATCTCACTCACATATTAAGCTGTCCGTCTCTCTATCTCACTCACATATTAAGCTGTCCGTCTCTCTATCTCACTCACATATTAAGCTGTCCGTCTCTCTATCTCACTCACATATTAAGCTGTCCGTCTCTCTATCTCACTCACATATTAAGCTGTCCGTCTCTCTATCTCACTCACATATTAAGTTGACCGTCTCTCTATCTTACTCACATATTAAGCTGTCCGTCTCTCTATCTCACTCACATATTAAGCTGTCCGTCTCTCTATCTCACTCACATATTAAGCTGACCGTCTCTCTATCTCACTCACATATTAAGCTGTCCGTCTCTCTATCTCATTCACATATTAAGCTGTCCGTCTCTCTATCTCACTCACATATTAAGCTGTCCGTCTCTCTATCTCACTCACATATTAAGCTGTCCGTCTCTCTATCTCACTCACATATTAAGCTGTCCGTCTCTCTATCTCACTCACATATTAAGCTGTCCGTCTCTCTATCTCATTCACATATTAAGCTGTCCGTCTCTCTATCTCACCCACATATTAAGCTGACCGTCTCTCTATCTCACTCACATATTAAGCTGTCCGTCTCTCTATCTCACTCACATATTAAGCTGACCGTCTCTCTATCTCACTCACATATTAAGCTGTCCGTCTCTCTATCTCACTCACATATTAAGCTGTCCGTCTCTCTATCTCACTCACATATTAAGCTGACCGTCTCTCTATCTCACTCACATATTAAGCTGTCCGTCTCTCTATCTCACTCACGTATTAAGCTGACAGTCTCTCTATCTCACTCACATATTAAGCTGACAGTCTCTCTATCTCACTCACATATTAAGCTGTCCGTCTCTCTATCTCACTCACATATTAAGCTGTCCGTCTCTCTATCTCACTCACATATTAAGCTGTCCGTCTCTCTATCTCACTCACATATTAAGCTGTCCGTCTCTCTATCTCACTCACATATTAAGCTGTCCGTCTCTCTATCTCACTCACATATTAAGCTGTCCGTCTCTCTATCTCACTCTATGTGATGAACTCAACTCTTTGTTCCTTCCAGCAGTGCTCTACGAGTTCCTCTTCCACCCCCCCCCCCCCCTCCCCCAATCCTGTGTCCGGGGCACCTGGTCGCCCCAGGAGAAGTTCACTCTGAGAGGCAGGTCTAGCGGAAGGCAATCTCACGCCTGATTAGCGCCTGGTACCGTCACGTGACCCTGGTCTCTCCCCCCCCCCCCCCCCCCCGTACGGGCTGACATGCACGCCCTAGATGTGGCTTTGGTGACAGAACCGGACCTGGCTGTGTTTTTTTACCTGGACGACTATCACGTGATCTGTGCTGTCTGTTTTGTTGCCGCCGTCACTTCCGCTGTGCGAACATGTCAGCTCAGTTTGATAAACACACCAATCTAAAGATCACCAAATGGGTCATTCAACATACATCATCATGTGCCATACCAGTTTGCGAAGGCGATCATGTCCTTCCACAACCTTCTATCCACAGGACATCTATCAGTTCTGTTGTTGACTGTTTTCTATGCCATAACACAAAGCTATCCAGTATCTTCCCTCTTTGTCGTCCGCGATCTCTCTTTCCCTGTATTTTGCCAGTTGTAACCAAGTATTTCAACTTTCCCCATCTCATCGCCCGAACAATGTTGATTGTTTCTTTCTGACCTCGTTTTAGGAGCTCCCTTTTTGTGTTGGCTTCTATGAGAATTTCCTCGTCGGTTTTTTTAGCTGCCCAGAGAACTTTCAACATTCTTCTGAGAAATCCCATCTCTGTGGCCTCTAATCGTTTTTTCATTTGTTTGTTTACTGTCCTTGATTTCAAAGAACTATTCCTAGAACTAGACAGAACTATCCTTAGAACTATCCCTAGCACTAAACTTAGAGCTATCTCTAGAACAACCCCTAGAACTATTGAAGAAATGTAGCAATAAATGAAAGGAAGTTGAACGTGAGTCCAGACTGAGCTGTAAGTGTTGACGTCACTGCTTCCCGTGAAGGCAGCTCTTATGACAAGTAACTGCTGCTTCACAAAAAGGTAGCAGAGGCTGACTAGACGGCGTGACCAGATGCTGACTAGACGGCGTGACCAGAGGCTGACTAGACGGCGTGATCAGAGGCTGACTAGACGGCGTGATCAGATGCTGACGTTACAAGCTATTTATTGAGGCCCAAACGACTGTCAGTCACATCTACAGCAGTCAAACGAATGTCAGTCACATCTACAGCAGTCAAACGACTATGAGTCACATCTACAGCAGCCAAACGGCTGTCAGTCACTTCAACAGCAGTCAAACGACTGTCAGTCACATCTACAGCAGTCAAACGACTATCAGTCACATCTACAGCAGTCAAACGACTATCAGTCACATATACAGCAGTCAAACGACTGTCAGTCACATCTACAGCAGTCAAACGACTGTCAGTCACATCTACAGCAGTCAAACGACTTTTAGTCACATCTACAGCAACATACGACAGTCATTTGACATCAGTTTCCCCAATCATGAGATGTTGTACAGTGGTCAGTTGACACCCAATAAAAGACACAATTATCGGCAATCAAATTCCTCTGCGTGTGGTAAACAGATTGTATATAGAACCAATTCTGACGCATGGAAGCAAATAATGGACAGTAGACAAACAAATGAAAAAAAACGATTAGAGGCAACAGGGATGGGATTTCTCAGAAGAATGTTGAGAGTTCCCCGGACAGCTAAAAAGACCGACAAGTACATTCTCAAAGAGACCGACAAGTACATTCTCAAAGAGACCGACAAGTACATTCTCAAAGAGACCGACAAGTACATTCTCAAAGAGACCGACAAGTACATTCTCAAAGAGACCAAAACAAAAAGGGAGCTTCTAAAAAACAGAAAGAAACAATCGACATTTTTAGGGCACGTCATGAAAAACACAATGAAAGTTGGAATACTTGGTTACAACTGGCAAAATACAAGGAAAGAAAGATCGGGGACAACAAAGAGAAAAGATACTATAGTTCGTTCAGAAATTCGTGCCGACAGAGTTTATTAATAACAATTCATCATTGTTTGATGAATCTCTGTCATTATTTTTCATGAAATCGTACTTTTTCACCGATCCTCACTCTGATTTTTTGCCCTAATGTCGTGCATTGAGGAAAGATATTTGCTTATTTGAGGTGTATAAAAATATTATTTTCTTGCTTGTCCTAAATTTTAGGATTTTACAATATCATACAATTTGTTGTATTCAACTCACCAATTAAAAAGGCAAATTTCACGTGCACACCAGACAATCTTAGCACCGTTTCGCACTCTTAACTTGTAAAACGGACGCCACTCCGAGGTTTTTTTTGGTAATTTCATTTCCGGTTTCTTGTTAAATTGGTCCAGAGGCGTATTTTAACAAAATATTTACTATTAATGAATATTCCTGTATGTGTGATAATTTGTAAGCTTTTTGCAAGGAATCTTTTTGCAAGGAATCTAAAAGGGGTCGGTTATATTACTATTCGATGTAATACGGATACGCCTTTGGCTTGCATTGTTAGAAAATTAACATAATTTACAGTAAAATCTAATTTGCATAGCACGCAGTTTGATATTTTAGTAAAATTATATAACAAAAAACGATGTGTGCAAAATTCAGACAACCTTTGTACTTAAAAGTTATAAAATCTGAAGGTCGGTGAAAAAATAAGATTTCAAGAAAAAAGAATTACAGAAATTAATCAAACAGTTTCCGAGATAATTGATCAACTCTGTTAGCACGAACTATAGATAGTTTGATGTTATGTCATAGGAAACAGTCAACAGAATTGATACGATGTACTGTGGATAGATAACTGTGAAAGGACATCATTCCCTTCGCCAACCGGTATGGCACATGATGATGACTCAGACTGCAACCAGCGACGTGTCTTTCTGCTCATCCATCTATAAATCCACCTAGTGAGAAGGGACCAGAGATAAGAGGCAGCGAATACGGCACAGACATCACTAGTGAATGGGTATGTGTTTTAGCTGTGGCTGGCGTCTGGCTGTCATGAGTTCTACCATAGATAGCTCAAACAACTGAAGGCGAGAACACGAGAACGTTATCGAGGAGAGCTATTTGAGCGACACCTGCCAGCGGGCTCTTGCAACAACAGCTTCCAACTGGATGCCACCACAGGCGGGGTTGGCCACAATCGGCACCGCAACCACGGATCACGTTGGTATTTAGATTTCATTAAAGCTTGAAATAGAGGTCTGCTACAGCGTTCACGACCCATTAACAACACACTACAGGCATTTTGTGCTCCACGGATTGTCTTTCTTTCTCGGCTGATCCGGGGATTCCCCTCAACCGGGGAAAGTCCACACAAAAGTGGATCAGTTAACTAGGTAAGCTAGAAGAGAATAGTCTACAGCCTGTGACACGTCACACGGAGAGAGATGGCTTCTACATTCCCATTTGCAACTAATAACTACACAGCAGGAAACAGCGGCTGTTGTATCATCTAACATAGAACAAACAGCAGCCGTTGTATCATCTAACATAGAACAAAGATGAACTGTTGTATCATCTAACATAGAACAAACATCAACTGATATATCATCTAACATAGAACAAACATCAACTGTTTTATCATCTAACATAGAACAAACATCAACTGTTGTATCATCTAGCATAGAACAAATATCAACTGTTGTATCATCTAACATAGAACAAACATCAACTGCTGTATCATCTAACATAGAACAAACATCAACTGTTGTATCATCTAGCATAGAACAAACATCAACTGTTGTATCATCTAACATAGAACAAACATCAACTGTTGTATCCTCTAACATAGAACAAACATCAACTGATGCAACATCTAACATAGAACAAACATCAACTGATGCAACATCTAACACATAACAAACATCAACTGCTGTATCATCTAACAGAACAAACATCAACTGCTGTATCATCTAACATAGAACAAACATCAACTGCTGTATCATCTAACATAGAACAAACATCAACTGTTGTATCTTCTAAAATAAAACAAACATCAACTGCTGTATCATCTAACATAGAACAAACATCAACTGCTGTATCATCTAACATAGAACAAACATCAACTGCTGTATCATCTAACATAGAACAAACATCAACTGCTGTATCATCTAACATAGAACAAACATCAACTGCTGTATCATCTAACATAGAACAAACATCAACTGTTGTATCTTCTAAAATAAAACAAACATCAACTGCTGTATCATCTAACATAGAACAAACAGCAGCTGACACATAAATAGTGCCGAGATGAGGGTAGAGACTTCTTGTCCCATCCACTAAGGTCTACATGTCGTATTGTCCCATCCACTAAGGTCTACATGTCGTATTGTCCCATCCACTAAGGTCTACATGTCGTCTTGTCCCATCCACTAAGGTCTACATGTCGTCTTGTCCCATCCACTAAGGTCTACATGTCGTCTTGTCCCATCCACTAAGGTCTACATGTCTTCTTGTCCCATCCACTAAGGTCTAAATGTTGCCATTGTCCCATCCACTAAGGTCTAAATGTTGCCATTGTCCCATCCACTAAGGTCTAAATGTTGCCATTGTCCCATCCACTAAGGTCTACATGTCGTATTGTCCCATCCACTAAGGTCTACATGTTGCCATTGTCCCATCCACTAAGGTCTACATTTTGTCTTGTCCCATCCACTAAGGTCTACATGTCGTCTTGTCCCATCCACTAAGGTCTAAATGTTGCCATTGTCCCATCCACTAAGGTCTACATTTTGTCTTGTCCCATCCACTAAGGTCTACATGTCGTCTTGTCCCATCCACTAAGGTCTACATGTTGCCATTGTCCCATCCACTAATGTCAACATGTCGTCTT
The DNA here is from genome assembly GCA_032433765.1 of Megaustenia siamemsis. Lineage (NCBI taxonomy): Eukaryota > Metazoa > Mollusca > Gastropoda > Stylommatophora > Ariophantidae > Megaustenia > Megaustenia siamemsis. The sequence goes on along the minus strand of JAVIAB010000024.1, from coordinate 81,312,246 downwards.
GTGTCCCAGCCCCTAAGGTTTACATGTAGGTTATAGTGAAACTATCAGGAAGATTCATGTACGGCATAGAGTGAAACTATCAGGTAGATTCATGTACGGGATGCATGGGTTATAGTGAAACTATCAGGTAGATTCATGTACGGGATGCATGGGTTAGAGGGAAACTATAAGGTAGATTCATGTACGGGATGCTTGGGTTAGAGTGAAACTATCGGGTAGATAATCCGGCCGTACGATAATCTTACGGTCTGTTGTTTGATGTGCGAGGGGGGTAATCTGACGACTAACTGTGTGTCTAAATGTTCGGAATTGGAGTCAACAACGATGGCCTAACATCATCAAGCGCTATACATTAAAAAAAAAAAAATACGACGATCATCATTTTCAAAGGACGTAAACTTCTGGTATATGGTGGATAGGCGGCGGGAACAATTGCAGGCTATGCATGAAAAGTGTTCCTTGTTGCAGTTTCCTCATATTCCAAGTCCGGCTTGTTGCAGGAGCTACTGAGTTAAGTGCTCTGTGCACACCGTGAGCGGTGTGTCTCATCCGTTTTGATCATGTTTCAATATTCCAATTGTTTACGATGAATGATGATATCACATATATAACAGTTGGCTGTGTTCACTTTCTGCGCGGTTTCTCCTTATGTCTTTTGGCGTGTACTGAGACTGCTACGATGGGGACTACAGTTACCTTTCTTTGTTTGGGAGATGATATATTAATTGGGATGATTACGCCGGCACGGGCGGTTGAGCAATTATGGATTTTAATTCGTTTGCAGTGATACCGGGGCCTTCCATAACCAGATATCAGGTAGATAGATTCATGCACGGGATGCATGGGTTAGAGGGAAACTATCAAGTAGATTCATGTACGGGAGGCATGGGTTTGAGTGTAACTATCAAGTAGATTCATGTATGGGATGCATGGGTTAGAGGGAAACTATCAAGTAGATTCATGTACGGGATAGAGTGAAACTATCAGGTAGATTCATGTACGGGATAGAGTGAAACTATCAGGTAGATTCATGTACGGGATAGAGTGAAACTATCAGGTAGATTCATGTACGGGATGCATGGGTTAGAGTGAAACTATAAGGTAGATTCATGTATGGGATGCATAGGTTAGAGTGAAACTATTAGGTGGATTCATGTATGGGATTCATGGGTTAGAGTGAAACTATCATGTAGATTCTTGTACGGGAAGAGGGAAACTATCAGGTAGATTGATGTACGGGATGCATGGGTTATAGGGAAACTATCAGGTTGATTGATGTACGGGATGCATGGGTTAGAGTGAAACTATCAGGTTGATTGATGTACGGGATGCATGGGTTAGAATGAAACTATCAGGTTGATTGATGTACAGGATGCATGGGTTAGAGTGAAACTATCAGGTTGATTGATGTACGGGATGCATGGGTTAGAGGGAAACTATCAAGTAGATTCATGTACGGGATGCATGGGTTAGAGGGAAACTATCAAGTAGATTCATGTACGGGATGCATGGGTTAGAGGGAAACTATCAAGTAGATTCATGTACGGGATGCATGGGTTAGAGTGAAACTATCAGGTAGATTCATGTACGGGATGCATGGGTTAGAGTGAAACTATCAGGTAGATTGATTGATAGACCCCTTAACCGGGGAAAGTCCACACAAAAGTGGATCAGTTAACTAGGTAAGCTAGAAGAGAATAGTCTACAGCCTGTGACACGTCACACGGAGAGAGATGGCTTCTACATTCCCATTTGCAACTAATAACTACAAAGCAGAAAACAGCGGCTGTTGTATCATCTAACATAGAACAAACAGCAGCCGTTGTATCATCTAACATAGAACAAAGATTAACTGTTGTATCATCTAACATAGAACAAACATCAACTGTTGTATCATCTAACATAGAACAAAGATGAACTGTTGTATCATCTAACATAGAACAAACATCAACTGATATATCATCTAACATAGAACAAACATCAACTGCTGTATCATCTAACATAGAACAAACATCAACTGTTGTATCATCTAACATAGAACAAACATCAACTGTTGTATCATCTAACATAGAACAAACATCAACTGTTGTATCATCTAACATAGAACAAACATCAACTGTTGTATCATCTAACATAGAACAAACATAAACTGTTGTATCATCTAACATAGAACAAACATAAACTGTTGTGTCATCTAACATAGAACAAACATAAACTGTTGTATCATCTAACATAGAACAAACATCAACTGTTGTATCATCTAACATAGAACAAACATCAACTGTTGTATCATCTAACATAGAACAAACATCAACTGTTGTATCATCTAACATAGAACAAACATCAACTGTTGTATCATCTAACATAGAACAAACATCAACTGTTGTATCTTCTAACATAGAACAAACATCAACTGCTGTATCATCTAACATAGAACAAACATCAACTGCTGTATCATCTAACAAAGAACAAACATCAACTGTTGTATCATCTAACATAGAACAAACATCAACTGTTGTATCTTCTAACATAGAACAAACATCAACTGTTGTATCCTCTAACATAGAAAAAACATCAACTGCTGTATTATCTAACATAGAACAAACATCAACTGATATATCATCTAACATAGAATAAACATCCACTGTTGTATCCTCTAACATAGAACAAACATCAACTGATGCAACATCTAACATAGAACAAACATCAACTGCTATCATCTAACATAGAACAAACATCAACTGCTGTATCATCTAACATAGAACAAAGATCAACTGATATATCACCTAAAATAGAACAAACATCAACTGATATATCATCTAACATAGAACAAACATCAACTGATATATCATCTAACATAGAACAAACATCAACTGCTGTATCATCTAACATAGAACAAACATCAACTGCTGTATCATCTAACATAGAACAAACAGCAGCTGTTGTGTCATCTAACATAGAACAAACAGCAGCTGACACATAAATAGTGCCGAGATGAGGGTAGAGACTTCTTGTCCCATCCACTAAGGTCTACATGTCGTATTGTCCCATCCACTAAGGTCTACATGTCGTCTTGTCCCATCCACTAAGGTCTACATGTCGTCTTGTCCCATCCACTAAGGTCTACATGTCGTCTTGTCCCATTCACTAAGGTCTACATGTCGTCTTGTCCCATACACTAAGGTCTACATGTCGTCTTGTCCCATCCACTAAGGTCTACATGTTGCCATTGTCCCATCCACTAAGTTCTACATTTTGTCTTGTCCCATCCACTAAGTTCTACATTTTGTCTTGTCCCATCCACTAAGGTCTACATGTCGTCTTGTCCCATCCACTAAGGTCTACATGTTGCCATTGTCCCATCCACTAAGGTCTACATTTTGTCTTGTCCCGTCCACTAAGGTCTACATGTTGCCATTGTCCCATCCACTAAGGTCTACATTTTGTCTTGTCCCATCCACTAAGGTCTACATGTCGTCTTGTCCCATCCACTAAGGTCTACATGTTGCCATTGTCCCATCCACTAAGGTCTACATTTTGTCTTGTTCCATCCACTAAGGTCTACATGTCGTTTTGTGTCCCATCCACTAAGGTCTACATTTTGTCTTGTTCCATCCACTAAGGTCTACATGTCGTTTTGTGTCCCATCCACTAATGTCAACATGTCGTCTTGTGTCCCAGCCCCTAAGGTTTACATGTAGGTTATAGTGAAACTATCAGGAAGATTCATGTACGGGATGCATGGGTTATAGTGAAACTATCAGGTAGATTCATGTACGGCATAGAGTGAAACTATCAGGTAGATTCATGTACGGGATGCATGGGTTAGAGGGAAACTATAAGGTAGATTCATGTACGGGATGCTTGGGTTAGAGTGAAACTATCGGGTAGATAATCCGGCCGTACGATAATCTTACGGTCTGTTGTTTGATGTGCGAGGGGGGTAATCTGACGACTAACTGTGTGTCTAAATGTTCGGAATTGGAGTCAACAACGATGGCCTAACATCATCAAGCGCTATACATAAAAAAAAAAAATACGACGATCATCATTTTCAAAGGACGTAAACTTCTGGTATATGGTGGATAGGCGGCGGGAACAATTGCAGGCTATGCATGAAAAGTGTTCCTTGTTGCAGTTTCCTCATATTCCAAGTCCGGCTTGTTGCAGGAGCTACTGAGTTAAGTGCTCTGTGCACACCGTGAGCGGTGTGTCTCATCCGTTTTGATCATGTTTCAATATTCCAATTGTTTACGATGAATGATGATATCACATATATAACAGTTGGCTGTGTTCACTTTCTGCGCGGTTTCTCCTTATGTCTTTTGGCGTGTACTGAGACTGCTACGATGGGGACTACAGTTACCTTTCTTTGTTTGGGAGATGATATATTAATTGGGATGATTACGCCGGCACGGGCGGTTGAGCAATTATGGATTTTAATTCGTTTGCAGTGATACCGGGGCCTTCCATAACCAGATATCAGGTAGATAGATTCATGCACGGGATGCATGGGTTAGAGGGAAACTATCAAGTAGATTCATGTACGGGATGCATGGGTTAGAGGGAAACTATCAAGTAGATTCATGTACGGGAGGCATAGGTTTGAGTGTAACTATCAAGTAGATTCATGTATGGGATGCATGGGTTAGAGTGTAACTATCAGGTAGATTCATGTACGGGATGCATGGGTTAGAGGGAAACTATCAAGTAGATTCATGTACGGGATAGAGTGAAACTATCAGGTAGATTCATGTACGGGATAGAGTGAAACTATCAGGTAGATTCATGTACGGGATAGAGTGAAACTATCAGGTAGATTCATGTACGGGATGCATGGGTTAGAGTGAAACTATAAGGTAGATTCATGTACGGGATGCATGGGTTAGAGTGAAACTATAAGGTAGATTCATGTATGGGATGCATAGGTTAGAGTGAAACTATTAGGTGGATTCATGTATGGGATGCATGGGTTAGAGTGAAACTATCAGGTAGATTCTTGTACGAGAAGAGGGAAACTATCAGGTAGATTGATGTACGGGATGCATGGGTTAGAGTGAAACTATCAGGTAGATTGATGTACGGTATGCATGGGTTATAGGGAATCTATCAGGTAGATTGATGTACGGGATGCATGGGTTAGAGTGAAACTATCAGGTAGATTTATGTACGGGATGCATGGGTTAGAGTGAAACTATCAGGTAGATTCATGTACGGGATGCATGGGTTAGAGTGAAACTATCAGGTAGATTCATGTACGGGATGCATGGGTTAGAGTGAAACTATCAGGTAGATTCATGTACGACAGACTGTAATGAAACTTTGGAAAGTCGAACTAGAGGGTTTTCTGTATACAGATCTCGAGAGGACACAATAATGACTCTATGTATAAAAGTTGAGGCAAAGTGTGGCATGACGGTCCACATTTCATACTGCACTGATGGATTCTGAAGGGCATCCACGTTTGGAATCTTGTAGCACAAGGTGAGCAGGTCTAAAGTTGATAAATTTGAACAACCGCAGCTTGCATGCCAGTTACCACCCACCATCTGTCCAGCCAGCCTTCTTGTCTATATTGACGAAGATTACAAGAAATATGCTGAGAGAGAGAGAGAGAGAGAGAGAGAGAGAGCAGGTTAAAGAGAAGGCTATAAGCGACTCTCCTGGATAATGGAAGTCAGGCGTATGAGCAGTCCGGTGGAGGTAATCACTGAATGTAAGTGCCTGGCAGTGTTACACCTCCGTCCATAAACTATCTGGCAGTGTTACACCTCCGTCCATAAACTATCTGGCAGTGTTACAACACCGTCCATAAACTATCTGGCAGTGTTACAACACCGTCCATAAACTATCTGGCAGTGTTACAACACCGTCCATAAACCGTCTGGCAGTGTTACACCACCGTCCAGAAACTATCTGACAGTGTTACACCACCATTTATAAACTGTCTGGTAGTGTTACAACACCGTCCATAAACTGTCTGGCAGTGTTACAACATCGTCCATAAACTGTCTGGCAGTGTTACAACACCGTCCATAAACTGTCTGGCAGTGTTACACCACCGTCCATAAACTGTCTGGCAGTGTTACAACACCGTCCATAAACTGTCTGGCAGTGTTACAACATCGTCCATAAACTGTCTGGTAGTGTTACAACATCGTCCATAAACTGTCTGGCAGTGTTACAACACCGTCCATAAACTGTCTGGTAGTGTTACAACACCGTCCATAAACTGTCTGGTAGTGTTACAACACCGTCCATAAACTGTCTGGTAGTGTTACAACACCGTCCATAAACTGTCTGGCAGTGTTACAACATCGTCCATAAACTGTCTGGCAGTGTTACAACATCGTCCATAAACTGTCTGGCAGTGTTACAACATCGTCCATAAACTGTCTGGCAGTGTTACAACATCGTCCATAAACTGTCTGGCAGTGTTACAACATCGTCCATAAACTGTCTGGCAGTGTTACAACACCGTCCATAAACTGTCTGACAGTGTTACAACACCGTCTATAAACTGTCTGGCAGTGTTACAACAGCGTCCATAAACTGTCTGGCAGTGTTACAAAATCGTCCATAAACTGTCTGGCAGTGTTACAAAATCGTCCATAAACTGTCTGGCAGTGTTACAACATCGTCCATAAAACTGTCTGACAGTGTTACAACATCGTCCATAAACTGTCTGGCAGTGTTACAACACCGTCCATAAACTGTCTGGTAGTGTTACAACACCGTCCATAAACTGTCTGGCAGTGTTACAACATCGTCCATAAACTGTCTGGCAGTGTTACAACATCGTCCATAAACTGTCTGGCAGTGTTACAACACCGTCCATAAACTGTCTGACAGTGTTACAACACCGTCCATAAACTGTCTGACAGTGTTACAAAACCGTCTATAAACTGTCTGGCAGTGTTACAACACCGTCCATAAACTGTCTGGCAGTGTTACAAAATCGTCCATAAACTGTCTGGCAGTGTTACAACATCGTCCATAAACTGTCTGGCAGTGTTACAACACCGTCCATAAACTGTCTGACAGTGTTACAACACCGTCCATAAACTGTCTGGCAGTGTTACAACACCGTCCATAAACTGTCTGGCAGTGTTACAACACCGTCCATAAACTGTCTGGCACCATAAACTGTCTGGCAGTGTTACAACATCGTCCATAAACTGTCTGGCAGTGTTACAACACCGTCCATAAACTGTCTGGCAGTGTTACAACACCGTCCATAAACTGTCTGACAGTATTACAACACCGTCCATAAACTGTCTGGCAGTGTTACAACATCGTCCATAAACTGTCTGGCAGTGTTACAACATCGTCCATAAACTGTCTGGCAGTGTTACAACACCGTCCATAAACTGTCTGGCAGTGTTACAACACCGTCCATAAACTGTCTGGCAGTGTTACAACACCGTCCATAAACTGTCTGGCAGTGTTACAACATCGTCCATAAACTGTCTGGCAGTGTTACAACACCGTCCATAAACTGTCTGGCAGTGTTACACCACCGTCCATAAACTGTCTGGCAGTGTTACAACACCGTCCATAAACTGTCTGGCAGTGTTACAACATCGTCCATAAACTGTCTGGTAGTGTTACAACACCGTCCATAAACTGTCTGGCAGTGTTACAACACCGTCCATAAACTGTCTGGCAGTGTTACACCACCGTACATAAACTGTCTGGCAGTGTTACAACACCGTCCATAAACTGTCTGGCAGTGTTACAACATCATCCATAAACTGTCTGGCAGTGTTACAACACCGTCCATAAACTGTCTGGTAGTGTTACAACACCGTCCATAAACTGTCTGGTAGTGTTACAACACCGTCCATAAACTGTCTGGCAGTGTTACAACATCGTCCATAAACTGTCTGGCAGTGTTACAACATCGTCCATAAACTGTCTGGCAGTGTTACAACATCGTCCATAAACTGTCTGGCAGTGTTACAACACCGTCCATAAACTGTCTGGCAGTGTTACAAAATCGTCCATAAACTGTCTGGCAGTGTTACAACACCGTCCATAAACTGTCTGGCAGTGTTACAACACCGTCCATAAACTGTCTGGTAGTGTTACAACACCGTCCATAAACTGTCTGGCAGTGTTACAACATCGTCCATAAACTGTCTGGCAGTGTTACAACATCGTCCATAAACTGTCTGGCAGTGTTACAACACCGTCCATAAACTGTCTGGCAGTGTTACACCACCGTCCATAAACTGTCTGGTAGTGTTACAACACCGTCCATAAACTGTCTGGCAGTGTTACAACACCGTCCATAAACTGTCTGGTAGTGTTACAACATCGTCCATAAACTGTCTGACAGTGTTACAGCACCATCCATAAACTGCCTAACTAGTCAGTAATTACCTGGCATGTGTGCTGTAACTGACAGTCCAGCCGTGAAGCTGTTATCTGTAGCTGTGGGCCTTACACATTGACAGCTGTTGCCCCAAGAAAGAGGAGAGCATCACGTGACTCTCATGTTTCAGTTGATCAAAGACCACTAAAATATATGGGAAAGGGGGGGGAGAGAAAGGTGTAGGTAACAGAACACCAGAGCTACCAGAACAATGATGCCCACTGCCAGCTCAACAGACAAGAACAGTGGCAGTGTTCCCTAGCGTTTGGCTTTTCGTGGCAAGGCGCTGTGCCACTGAGTATGGGTTCGATTCTGCTTTGGTCCATATTTTTGTCTGTTGTTGATTATTTGTCAATTTTTCCGAGTGCTGTAAACATACCTCTTCCTCTGAATTGATTCGCTGATTATCGCCTCGGAAGTTTCCCTCTAGAATAATATTCATTTATTATTATTTGTTTCCAACCATTTCTAGACTGCGAGCCGACCACAACAGATTGAAGTACCAGCTTTTCAGCACCCTAAGGATAGGAATCTCTGATGAATGTGACTGTGGTACAGGCAAAATGACTGTTGGACATCTGCTACAATCATGGCCAACATTTGATGAACAGAGATGGTTCTTGTGGCCATCACCGGTAGAAGGTTTGACCAGCCTTGAGCTGCTTTCTTCAAACTTGTTAACATGTAGAGGTGTACGCACATTATTGCATTGTGTGTACCCTCCCCTTGACTGTGACTGAGGGCTACATGTGTTCACTTTCTGCAAGTCCATACACTGAGATTGTTCAATTGAGAACACGTTAGTACACACACACACAAAAAGAGAGACAGAGAAAGAGACGGAAAAGGTGATGATATGTCAGCACATACCTAAGTCAGCCTGGACCAACCCACGTGTACACACTCGTGATCACACATCAACGATCCACACAAACAATGTGGCTTCCACAAATGCAATTTTATTTAAGTTAAAAAAAACAGAAGCAAACAAATCAAAATGTTAAAAAGTGTCCGACATGCTGTCATTGTATGCACTTGGTTAGATACAGCACGGAGACCCAGCAGTCACACTACATCTTGTACACTAGACCAATAGCAACAATCAACTCTCACACACACAACACGACCAATAGCAACAATCAACTCTCACACACACACAACACGACCAATAGCAACAATCAACTCACACACACAACACGACCAATAGCAACAATCAACTCTCACACACACACAACACGACCAATAGCAACAATCAACTCACACACACACAACACGACCAATAGCAACAATCAACTCTCACACACACACAACACGACCAATAGCAACAATCAACTCTCACACACACACAACACGACCAACAGCAACAATCAACTCTCACACACACACAACACGACCAATAGCAACAATCAACTCTCACACACACACAACACGACCAATAGCAAAAATCAACTCTAACACACACACAACACGACCAATAGCAAAAATCAACTCTCACACACACACAACATGACCAACAGCAACAATCAACTCTAACACACACAACACGACCAATAGCAACAATCAACTCTCACACACACAACACGACCAATAGCAACAATCAACTCTCACACACACAACACGACCAATAGCAACAATCAACTCTCACACACACACAACACAACCAATAGCAACAATCAACTCTCACACACACACAACACGACCAATAGCAACAATCAACTCTCACACACACAACACAACTAATAGCAACAATCAACTCTCACACATACAACACGACCAATAGCAACTATCAACTCTCACACACACAACACGACCAATAGCAACAATCAACTCTCACACACACAACACGACCAATATCAACAATCAACTCTCACACACACAACATGACCAAGAGCAACAATCAACTCTCACACACACAACACGACCAATAGCAACAATCAACTCTCACACACACAACACGACCAATAGCAACAATCAACTCTCACACACACAACACGACCAACAGCAACAATCAACTCTCACACACACAACACGACCAACAGCAACAATCAACTCTCACACACACAACACGTCCAACTGCAACAATCAACTCTCACACACACAACATGACCAACAGCAACAATCAACACTCACACACACAACACGACCAACAGCAACAATCAACTCTCAGACCCACAACACGACCAATAGAAACAATCAACTCTCACACACACAATACGACAAACAGCAACAATCAACTCTCACACACACAACACGACCAACAGCAACAATCAACTCTCACACACACAACACGACCAACAGCAACAATCAACTCTCACACACACAACACGACCAACAGCAACAATCAACTCTCACACACACAACACGACCAACAGCAACAATCAACTCTCACACACACAACATGACCAACAGCAACAATCAACTCTCACACACACAACACGACCAACAGCAACAATCAACTCTCACACACACACAACACGACCAATAGCAACAATCAACTCTCACACACACACAACACGACCAATAGCAACAATCAACTCTCACACACACACAACACGACCAACAGCAAAAATCAACTCTCACACACACACAACACGACCAACAGCAACAATCAACTCTCACACACACACAACACGACCAACAGCAACAATCAACTCCCTCACACACAACACGACCAACAGCAACAATCAACTCTCACACACATATCACGACCAACAGCAACAATCAACTCTCACACACACAACACGACCAATAGCAACAATCAACTCTCACACACACAACACGACCAATAGCAACAATCAACTCTCACACACACACAACATGACCAATAGCAACAATCAACTCTCACACACACACACAACATGACCAATAGCAACAATCAACTCTCACACACACACACAACATGACCAATAGCAACAATCAACTCTCACACACACACACACAACATGACCAATAGCAACAATCAACTCTCACACACACACACACAACATGACCAATAGCAACAATCAACTCTCACACACACACACAACATGACCAATAGCAACAATCAACTCTCACAAAAACATTTTCCCATCTTCTGTTTACATTTTGAAAACAAAACAAAAAAAAAATAAATAAAAATAAAAATGTTCTCAATTTGGCTGAAGGAAATCAAATAGTAGATGATTGAGATTGTCAAGAACATTGAAGGGCATGCAAAAAGATGTAGGACTGGTCAGAGACAGATTAAAGTAGTAGCCAGCCAGCAATTCTCACAGCAGACATGCGCAGATTGAGATCATTGATCACATGACAGGGATATGTACAGCAGCAGCAACAGCCTGTGCTGCAGGTAGCCACCAAATTGTGATGGTTGCACTGTCTCATAAAAGATAGCAACTACATTGTAAGAAGACAATTAAGTAAACCAGTCTGTAGCAATGAGAGTCTCTTAAGTAGTTACAATTGTAAACAAGAGAACGTGGTACATGTGTCATTGTAATGTGTCATTGTAATGTGTCATTGTAATGTGTCATTGTAATGTGTCACTGCTAGGGCTTGAAACACACCAACTCAACACATACACAACAACATGTAGCTGACGCCCACACACACCTACAATTGCTTACAGTTGTCAGCTCAGCTCATATTCTCTCACTCTCTGATAGTTGCAATCACGTGCCGATGGTGTGCGACCTGCTGCAGTGGTCAGCACAACATAGGGGCGCCAGATCTGAGCATAAGCAAGCCGCTGGTAAGCTTGTGTCAGTGTGAGGTACAGATACTGAAGAGCAAAACGAACATTTCATGAGAGTATGTACTGGTATGGTACTCCACTCATTGGGCAAGGTTAGGCATGTGAGAGCGGCGATGGTGGCTTAATTAGCCACAACCTCACGGAGATAGCAATGGCATGATTTCTTGTCTACCACACGGACTGCAGACTTGGACTCCACGTCAACTAATGGAAGCGACGATGAGATGCAGGAAACTATTATACAAGGAGATGTCTGACAAAGTGCATTGAAAACACAGACTTGTTGGTATTACATTCAGCTCACCACAGACTTGTTGGTATTACATTCAGCTCACCACAGACTTGTTGGTATTACATTCAGCTTACCACAGACTTGTTGGTATTACATTCAGCTCACCACAGACTTGTTGGTATTACATTCAGCTCACCACAGACTTGTTGGTATTACATTCAGCTCACCACAGACTTGTTGGTATTACATTCAGCTCACCACAGACTTGTTGGTATTACATTCAGCTCACCACATACTCTATTAGTCCTTCATATCCCCAAAAGCCCTGCAACAGACGACACCACAAGTCTAGCAGCTCCTGGATGCTGTCCAGTCTTCTAGAATAGCGTGCATCCCAAGACCAGACCAGCGGGCTCGACGCCACTTCTTTACGGTGCTCCTATACACTGGTCTCATGTGTGTAACGATGATGACCCTCTCATTTAATCAAGTCATCTGAAAAAATCTAATCTAATCTCATCAAATCTATTGTCATCTAATCTAATCTCATCTAATCTGTTCATCTAATCTAATCTTATCTAATCTGTTCATCTACTATAACTTAATTTAATTTATAAAATCTAATCTATTCATCTAATCTAATTAACTTTAATATTATCATCTAATTTACAAATCTAATATAATCTAATCATCTAATCTAAACTAATCATGAATTCATCGTAAGGAACATCGAAACCTCTTGATTGTCTGGAGGGTTACAAAGCCTAGGATGAGATGTACAGAGGACAGGAGTTAGCACATCTGTGATGTTAGCCCCAACGTGTCATGTGACTAATGCCCTTCAGTAGACAGTCCGGTAACGGCTATATCATGGTCTGTATAGTTGTGATTCTCTGAGAGCTACTATTGATAGATGATGACTGCTGCTCTCCCAGTCACATGACCTCTCTCTGACATCGGATTAGGTCTAACCTTCAACACCAACAGAGCGGGGGAGAGTAGTCATGAGTTCACTGGTAGTGGTCAGGACTCACTCACACAACATTTGCATCTAGCCACTCGAACTATGCCACCACACACATCCCAGAAACATGAACAGTGTCAGGGTCAGAGGTCTGTGTAAATACAGCCAGCAGCCAGTGACCTCAGCTATAGTTGAGGCACCTGACAAACTTCAACACCTCATGCCCTTCGTCATCCACATAGGCTCACTTCCAACTTGCTCTCAAACTGGTTTCCTCTGAAAGAAAAGAGGTGTACAATAATAATCAAACATCGACAGGATGTAGTGACAGCATGAACACACAGTGACAGGATGTAGTGACAGCATGAACACACAGTGACAGGATGTAGTGACAGCATGAACACACAGTGACAGGATGTAGTGACAGCATGAACACACAGTGACAGGATCTAGTGACAGCATGAACACACAGTGACAGGATGTAGTGACAGCATGAACACACAGTGACAGGATGTAGTGACAGCATGAACACACAGTGACAGGATGTAGTGACAGCATGAACACACAGTGACAGGATGTAGTGACAGCATGAACACACAGTGACAGGATGTAGTGACAGCATGAACACACAGTGACAGGATCTAGTGACAGCATGAACACACAGTGACAGGATGTAGTGACAGCATGAACACACAGTGACAGGATCTAGTGACAGCATGAACACACAGTGACAGGATGTAGTGACAGCATGAAAACACAGTGACAGGATCTAGTGACAGCATGAACACACAGTGACAGGATGTAGTGACAGCATGAACACACAGTGACAGGATGTAGTGACAACATGAACACACAGTGACAGGATGTAGTGACAGCATGAACACACAGTGACAGGATGTAGTGACAACATGAACACACAGTGACAGGATGTAGTGACAACATGAACACACAGTGACAGGATGTAGTGACAACATGAACACACAGTGACAGGATGTAGTGACAGCATGAACACACAGTAACAGGATGTAGTGACAACATGAACACACAGTGACAGGATGTGACAGCATGAACACACAGTGACAGGATGTAGTGACAACATGAACACACAGTGACAGGATGTAGTGACAGCATAAACACACAGTGACAGGATGTAGTGACAACATGAACACACAGTGACAGGATGTAGTGACAACATGAACACACAGTGACAGGATGTAGTGACAACATGAACACACAGTGACAGGATGTAGTGACAGCATGAACACACAGTGACAGGATATAGTGACAGCATGAACACACAGTGACAGGATATAGTGACAGCATAAACACACAGTGACAGGATGTAGTGACAACATGAACACACAGTGACAGGATGTAGTGACAACATGAACACACAGTGACAGGATGTAGTGACAACATGAACACACAGTGACAGGATATAGTGACAGCATGAACACACAGTGACAGGATATAGTGACAACATGAACACACAGTGACAGGATATAGTGACAGCATGAACACACAGTGACAGGATATAGTGACAACATGAACACACAGTGACAGGATGTAGTGACAACATGAACACACAGTGACAGGATGTAGTGACAACATGAACACACAGTGACAGGATATAGTGACAGCATGAACACACAGTGACAGGATATAGTGACAACATGAACACACAGTGACAGGATATAGTGACAGCATGAACACACAGTGACAGGATATAGTGACAACATGAACACACAGTGACAGGATATAGTGACAGCATGAACACACAGTGACAGGATATAGTGACAGCATGAACAAACAGTGACAGGATATAGTGACAGCATGAACACACAGTGACAGAATATAGTGACAGCATGAACCCACAGTGACAGGATATAGTGACAACATGAACACACAGTGACAGGAAATAGTGACAACATGAACACACAGTGACAGGATATAGTGACAACATGAATACACAGTGACAGGTTATAGAGACAATATGAACACACAGTGACAGGATATAGTGACAACATGAACACACAGTGACAGGATATAGTGACAACATGAACACACAGTGACAGGATATAGTGACAACATGAACACACAGTGACAGGATATAGTGACGACATGAACACACAGTGACAGAATATAGTGACAGCATGAACACACAGTGACAGGATATAGTGACAGCATGAACACACAGTGAAAGGATATAGTGACAACATGAACACACAGTGACAGGATATAGTGACAACATGAACACACAGTGACAGGATGTAGTGGCAACATGAACACACGGCAACAGGATGTAGTGACAACAGGATGTAGTGACAACATGAACACACGGCAACAGGATGTAGTGACAACATGAACACACGGCAATAGGATGTAGTGACAACAGGATGTAGTGACAACAGGATGTAGTGACAACATGAACACACGGCAACAGGATGTAGTGACAACAGGATGTAGTGACAACATGAACACACGGCAACAGGATGTAGTGACAACAGGATGTAGTGACAACATGAACACACGGCAACAGGATGTAGTGACAACATGAACACAAAGCAACAGTATGTAGTGACAACATGAACACACGGCAACAGGATGTAGTGACAACATGAACACAAGGCAACAGTATGTAGTGACAACATGAACACACGGCAACAGTATGTAGTGACAACATGAACACACGGCAAAAGTATGTAGTGACAACATGAACACACGGCAACAGTATATAGTGACAACATGAACACACGGCAACAGTATGTAGTGACAACATGAACACACGGCAACAGTATGAAGTGACAACATGAACACACAGCAACAGGATGTAGTGACAACATGAACACACGGCAACAGGATGTAGTGACAACAGTGTGTAGTGACAACATGAACACACGGCAACAGGATGTAGTGACAACAGTGTGTAGTGACAACAGTGTGTAGTGACAACATGAACACACGGCAACAGGATGTAGTGACAACAGTATGTAGTGACAACAGTGTGTAGTGACAACAGTGTGTAGTGACAACATGAACACACGGCAACAGTATGTAGTGACAACAGTGTGTAGTGACAACATGAACACACGGCAACAGTGTGTAGTGACAACATGAACACACGGCAACAGTATGTAGTGACAACATGAACAAACGGCAACAGTATGTAGTGACAACATGAACAAACGGCAACAGTATGTAGTGACAACATGAACACACGGCAACAGGATGTAGTGACAACATGAACAAACGGCAACAGTATGTAGTGACAACATGAACACACGGCAACAGGATGTAGTGAAAACATGAACAAACGGCAACAGTTTGTAGTGACAACAGGATGTAGTGACAACAGGATGTAGTGACAACAGTATGTAGTGACAACAGTATGTAGTGACAACAGTATGTAGTGACAACAGGATGTAGTGACAACAGGATGTAGTGACAACAGGATGTAGTGACAACAGTATGTAGTGACAACAGGATGTAGTGACAACTTGAACACACGGCAACAGTATGTAGTGACAACATGAACACACGGCAACAGGATGTAGTGACAACATGAACACACGGCAACAGTATGTAGTGACAACAGGATGTAGTGACAACATGAACACATGGCAACAGGATGTAGTGACAACAGGATGTAGTGACAACAGGATGTAATGACAACAGGATGTAGTGACAACATGAACACACGGTGACAGGATGTAGTGACAACAGGATGTAGTGACAACATGAACACACGGCAACAGCATGTAGTGACAACATGAACACACGGCAACAGGATATAGTGACAGCATGAACACACGGCAACAGGATGTAGTGACAACATGAACATACGGCAACAGGATGTAGTGACAACATGAACACACGGCAACAGGATGTAGTGGCAACAGGATGTAGTGACAACATGAACACACGGCAAAAGGATGTAGTGACAACATGAACACACGGCAACAGGATGTAGTGACAACATGAACACACGGCAAAAGGATGTAGTGACAACATGAACACACGGCAACAGGATGTAGTGACAACATGAACACACGGCAACAGGATGTAGTGGCAACAGGATGTAGTGACAACATGATCACACGGCTAAAGGATGTAGTGACAGCATGAACACACGGCAACAGGATTTAGTGACAACAGGATGTAGTGACAACTTGAACACACGGCAACAGGATGCAGTGACAGCATGAACACACGGCAACAGGATGTAGTGGCAACAGGATATAGTGACAACATGAACACACGGCAAAAGGATGTAGTGACAGCATGAACACACGGCAACAGGATGTAGTGACAACATGAACACACGGCAACAGGATGTAGTGGCAACAGGATGTAGTGACAACATGAACACACGGCAACAGGATGTAGTGGCAACAGGATGTAGTGACAACATGAACACACGGCAAAAGGATGTAGTGACAGCATGAACACACGGCAACAGGATGTAGTGACAACATGAACACACGGCAACAGGATGTAGTGACAACATGAACACACGGCAACATGATGTAGTGACAACATGAACACACGGCAACAGGATGTAGTGACAACATGAACATACGGCAACAGGATGTAGTGACAACATGAACACACGGCAACAGGATGTAGTGACAACATGAACACACGGCAACAGGATGTAGTGGCAACAGGATGTAGTGACATCATGAACACACGGCAAAAAGATGTAGCGACAACATGAACACACGGCAAAAGGATGTAGTGACAACATGAACACACGGCAACAGGATGTAGTGACAACATGAACACACGGCAACAGGATGTAGTGACAACATGAACACACGGCAACAGGATGTAGTGGCAACAGGATGTAGTGACAACATGAACACACGGCAAAAGGATGTAGTGACAGCATGAACACACGGCAACAGGATGTAGTGACAACAGGATGTAGTGACAACATGAACACACGGCAACAGGATGTAGTGACAACATGAACACACGGCAACAGGATGTAGTGGCAACAGGATATAGTGACAACATGAACACACAGTGACAGGATATACTGACAACATGAACACACAGTGACAGGATATAGTGACAACATGAATACACGGCAACAGGATGTAGTGACAACATGAACACACAGTGACAGGATGTAGTGGCAACAGGATATAGTGACAACATGAACACACAGTGACAGGATATAGTGACAACATGAACACACAGTGACAGGATATAGTGACAACGTGAACACACAGTGACAGGATATAGTGACAACATGAACACACAGTAACATGATATAGTGACAACATGAACACACAGTGACATGATATAGTGACAACACGAACACACAGTGAAAGGATATAGTGAAAGCATGAACACACTGTGACAGGATGTAGTGACAGCATGAACACACAGCAACATGATGTAGTGACAACATGAACACACAGTGACAGGATGTAGTGACAACATGAACACACAGTGACAGGATGTAGTGACAACATGAATACACAGTGACAGGATGTAGTGACAACATGAACACACAGTGATAGGATGTAGTGACAACATGAACACACAGTGACAGGATGCAGTGACAACATGAACACACAGTGACAGGATGTAGTGACAACATGAACATACAGTGACAGGATATAGTGACAACATGAACACACAGTGACAGGATATAGTGACAACATGAACACACAGTGACAGCATGAACACACAGTGACAGGATGTAGTGACAACATGAACACACAGTGACAGGATATAGTGACAACATGAACACACAGTGACAGGATGTAGTGACAACATGAACACACAGTGACAGCATGAACACACGGTGACAGGATATAGTGACAGCATGAACATACAGTGACAGGATATAGTGACAGTACAGAGAAGTGAGAGACATGAACTCAGTCACTGTTCCTCATGTAACTCAACAAGTCCACGTGTGTCAGCTACAAGGTCAGACCGGAATGATTTCAAAAGGCAGGAATTACACACAACAAAGTGACGAGAAATCAAGAAGTTAACAGCGCTAACACAAGACAAAGTGACGAGAAATCAAGAAGTTAACAGCGCTAACACAAGAGAAAGTGACGAGAAATCAAGAAGTTAACAGCGCTAACACAAGAGAAAGTGACGAGAAATCAAGAAGTTAACAGCGCTAACACAAGACAAAGTGACGAGAAATCAAGAAGTTAACAGCGCTAACACAAGAGAAAGTGACGAGAAATCAAGAAGTTAACAGCGCTAACACAAGAGAAAGTGACGTGAAATCAAGAAGTTAACAGCGCTAACACAAGACAAAGTGACGAGAAATGAAGAAGTTAACAGCGCTAACACAAGACAAAGTGACGAGAAATCAAGAAGTTAACAGCGCTAACACAAGACAAAGTGACGAGAAATCAAGAAGTTAACAGCGCTAACACAAGAGAAAGTGACGAGAAATCAAGAAGTTAACAGCGCTAACACAAGAGAAAGTGACGTGAAATCGAGAAGTTAACAGCGCTAACACAAGACAAAGTGACGAGAAATGAAGAAGTTAACAGCGCTAACACAAGACAAAGTGACGAGAAATCAAGAAGTTAACAGCGCTAACACAAGACAAAGTGACGAGAAATCAAGAAGTTAACAGCGCTAACACAAGACAAAGTGACGAGAAATTAAGAAGTTAACAGTGCTAACACAAGACAAAGTGACGAGAAATTAAGGAGTCAACACAAAACAGTTACAAAAGATGAAAGAGTCAACACAAAACAGAGTCACAACAGATGAAAGAGTCAACAGTGCTAACACAAGATGATAAACGAGGGATGAAAAAGTTATGGGTACAAAGAGAAGACAAAGTGACAAGAAATGAAAGCTTTGATCAGCAAACATATGACCCCGAGGCCGTGCCCGTTAATGAAGTCGAAGTTAGCGCGGCCCGGCTCTAGAGTTGGGGAGGCCAGCACAATCAGAACAAATTTCACGGCTCAACACTTGAGTAGAACACTCTAGCCATCACAGCAAACCCTTCTCGCTTGGTCTCTGGGGCCACATTTCTGCCCGCCCTAATCCCCAATTCATGGCCAGGTCTGATTTATGTCTAAGACTGTTTTGTTCCCTCTGTCATCTGCTTTCTTTTTCCCCTCAATTTGTTTCTCTGTGTGGGGGGAGGGGCGGGTACCGCTTTGTGCTGTCCAAATGAAAGAAGAAGGTTAAGAAGCATAGTCGAGAGAGGGAGGGTGTGTGTCGATCAGTGATGGGTCCAATATTCTACAGATCATCAGCGGTTGCTGGCCTCATCATTGAACATGATTGACGACCTATGAGGCTCCCTAAGCTGTGAATGGCTTCCATATGGGGGCACAAAGGCACAATATGGAAGAGCTGTACATCTGAGACCGCTGTCAGAGCAAGAAGGGACGTTAGTTGTTAGACCCCATCTGGTCTCAACGCTTGCGTCCCCCCCATAAGACACTACTCGACATCTTCGTTCTGATTGTGTGACCTCCTGCAGGACTTCTAGCGGCTACAACCACTAGCAACGTCATCGTCATGTGATGATGTACATGAGTTGGACGACACTATACGGCCATGATGTACATGAGTTGGACGACACTACACGGCCATGATGTACATGAGATGGACGACACTACACGGCCATGATGTACATGAGATGGACGACACTACACGGCCATGATGTACATGAGATGGACGACACTACACGGCCATGATGTACATGAGTTGGACGACACTATACGGCCATGATGTACATGAGTTGGACGACACTACACGGCCATGATGTACATGAGATGGACGACACTACACGGCCATGATGTACATGAGATGGACGACACTACACGGCCATGATGTACATGAGTTGGACGACACTATACGGCCATGATGTACATGAGTTGGACGACACTATACGGCCATGATGTACATGAGTTGGACGACACTATACGGCCATGATGTACATGAGATGGACGACACTACACGGCCATGATGTACATGAGTTGGACGACACTATACGGCCATGATGTACATGAGTTGGACGACACTATATATACGGCTATGATGTACATGAGTTGGACGACACTATACGGCCATGATGTACATGAGATGGACGACACTACACGGCCATGATGTACATGAGATGGACGACACTACACGGCCATGATGTACATGAGATGGACGACACTACACGGCCATGATGTACATGAGATGGACGACACTACACGGCCATGATGTACATGAGTTGGACGACACTATACGGCCATGATGTACATGAGTTGGACGACACTATACGGCCATGATGTACATGAGTTGGACGACACTACACGGCCATGATGTACATGAGTTGGACGACACTATACGGCCATGATGTACATGAGTTGGACGACACTATACGGCCATGATGTACATGAGTTGGACGACACTACACGACCATGATGTACATGAGATGGACGACACTATACGGCCATGATGTACATGAGTTGGACGACACTACACGACCATGATGTACATGAGTTGGACGACACTACACGATCATGATGTACATGAGTTGGACGACACTACACGACCATGATGTACATGAGATGGACGACACTATGCGGCCATGATGTGCATGAGATGGACGACACTATACGGCCATGATGTACATGAGATGGACGACACTATACGGCCATGATGTGCATGAGATGGACGACACTACACGACCATGATGTACATGAGATGGACGACACTATACGGCCATGATGTGCATGAGATGGACGACACTATACGGCCATGATGTGCATGAGATGGACGACACTACACGGCCATGATGTGCATGAGTTGGACGACACTATACGGCCATGATGTGCATGAGATGGACGACACTACACGGCCATGATGTACATGAGTTGGACGACCCTATACGGCCATGATGTACATAAGATGGACGACACTACACGGCCCTTCTCTAAACCACGACGATAGCCAGCAGCAGGCATGTCTGTTCATCTGGAGGCAACAGCTATTTTTTTAAACATTACACAGACTTGCCACCAGACAAGCAGACATTACAGACTTCACACCAGACAAGCAGACATTACAGACTTCACACCAGACAAGCAGACATTACACAAACCTGACACTAGACAGGTCGACATTACACACAGACTTGCCACCAGAAAAGCAGACATTACACACAGACTTCACACAGACAGCAGACATTACACACGACAGCAGACATTACACACAGACTTGCCACCAGACAAGCAGACATTACACACAGACTGCACACAGACAGCAGACATTACACACGACAGCAGACATTACACACAGACTTGCCACCAGACAAGCTGACATTACACACAGACCGCACACAGACAGCAGACATTACACACAGACTTCACACAGACAGTAGACATTACACACAGACTTCACACAGACAGCAGACATTACACACAGACTTCACACAGACAGCAGACATTACACACAGACTTCACACAGACAGCAGACATTACACACAGACTTCACACAGACAGCAGACATTACACACAGACTTCACACAGACAGCAGACATTACACACAGACTGCACACAGACAGCAGACATTACACACAGACTTCACACAGACAGCAGACATTACACACAGACTTCACACAGACAGCAGACATTACACACAGACTTCACACAGACAGCAGTCTTTACACACTGACTTCACACAGACAGCAGACATTACACACAGACTTCACACAGACAGCAGACATTACACACAGATTTCACACGGACAGCAGACATTATACACAGACTTCACACAGACAGCAGACATTACACACAGATTTCACACAGACAGCAGACATTACACACAGATTTCACACAGACAGCAGACATTACACACAGACAGCAGACATTACACACAGATTTCACACAGACAGCAGACATTACACACAGATTTCACACAGACAGCAGACATTACACACATACCTCACACAGACAACAGACATTACACACATATTTCACACGGACAGCAGACATTACACACAGACTTCACACCAGACAAGCAGACATTACACACAGACTTCACATCAGACAAGCAGACATTACACACAGATTTCACACGGACAGCAGACATTACACACAGACTTCACACCAGACAAACAGACATTACACACAGACAAGCAGATATTACACACAGACAAGCAGACATTACACACAGACTTCACACCAGACAAGCAGACATGAACATAGCTGAGATGTCAAACCCAACCCCTGTAATTGGCACAACTGAACACTTTGTACCATTACTCGAGCAACAAAGGTAGTCACAACAATGCAATACAGAGTACTGCTGCCATCCTGCTTCCGACCGTCTATTCTGTGTTTTTTTTCTGTTGTTATTCATAGAACATAGCACTTGTTGTTATTCATAGAACATAGCTCTTGTTGTTATTCATAGAACATAGCTCTTGTTGATATTCATAGAACATAGCTCTTGTTGTTATTCATAGAACATAGCTCTTGTTGTTATTCATAGAACATAGCTCTTGTTGTTATTCATAGAACATAGCTCTTGTTGTTATTCATAGAACATAGCTCTTGTTGTTATTCATAGAACATAGCACTTGTTGTTATTCATAGAACATAGCTCTTGTTGTTATCCATAGAACATAGCTGTTCCCCTGAAATCATTCACATAGTACCACACTTCTAACAAACAAAGGTGGGCGTATCATTTGCAAATATGTATCTGTAGCCCTAACAACACGAGTAGGTAGAAGAAGACAATAAGTTCAGCTTGACCCTACAATCAAGCATAAAGTGGGGCCAGAGGTGGAACTAACGACAAGTCTCACTTGATAGACGAGCTTTAATGGGCCAGCCCCCACTGCACCGACAGCTGTAATCAAGAGCTCCAACAGACAGGAAACTGATGTCTTCTCACTGCCAACCCGTCAATTGAAACTTCTATTTGTCCAACATGACTACCAGGAGCAGTCGCCCACCAACAGAGAGAGACCAGCATAACCAGAGAGAGCCAGTGAGAAAGTGGCTGACACCAGAGACTTCAGGCGGTTACCCGGTAATGTCAGGTATTAGCGGACTCTCCAGAGATTGTGTGACGTCATCACCAGTGCCAACTGCTGCTGTCTGGGGAGAGCAACATCGACAACTGGGGAGGGGGGAGGCGGAGACACATTGGTTCTCAAACAGTGGACAGTCATGGCCTCACGCGGCAAGCGACAACAGATGTGTTCATGACCTCCCTACTTGAACAAAATAACGTTGGAGATATGCGTACAAGACACGATTATACAAACCAATGTTTCGACAATTGGGGGCGGGGGACAAATATAAACATATGAAATGAGACAATTAACAAGTCAGAATAAGAGGAAGATGTTCAAATAGTGGCTCTCTCAGTCACTCACTCTCTCTCTCTCTCTCTCTCACACACACACACACGCTCGCGCACACACACACACGCTCGCGCACGCACACACACACACACACAAAGAGTGAAGGCGACGAATGTACAACACTAACCTCATCATATTGTGTGTATGGAAGTCTTGGAGGACACGGAAGTAGCATCATCGCCATCGCTAGCACTGAATTTATCAAACTCTTCGGCTGCCTGCTCGGCTCTCTCCTTCAGCACCATCTGGTATGCTATCTCAAACGCCTCTCCCAGCGTCAGAATGATCTCCCCTGCCAGCTCCTGCAAAAGAACAGAAAATAACTGCCAGTTTATTCGTGGCGTTACTCAATGTCAGGTGACGCACACAGCTTGTTGTGGGATGGTCTCAGTTTGCCATCACAACAGTTCTAACAGTAACCAGCCACATGGACAAGTCGTCGGCCTCTGACGTGTCGGGACGGACACATTAGCTGTTTTTATAAGAAATAAAGAAGGAAAGAAAGAAGGAAAGAATTGAAAGTAAGAAGAAAGAAAGAAATGTGGTAGTTAACCGCTGAAAATCAGATAGTTGTGAGCAGAGCCACACATTAAATCAGGGGATGGCGATTGTTGTATCTCGGTACCGTGAGTCCATGACTTCCTCGAGAACTAAGAGCTTAGGTAAAACATCAAGAGCACAGGACAAGCAGATCAATGAGGACAGAAAGCAATGACAAACTTTCTTTGGGGCACTGCAATGATAAATGGAGTGACACTCTCCGATGAAACGCCCCCCAAACAGCGATGTACGACGAATACATCCCCCCTCCCCCCAAACAGCGATGTACGACGAGAACATCCCCCAAACAGCGATGTACGACGAATACATCCCCCCCCCCCAAACAGCGATGTACGACGAGAACATCCCCCAAACTGCGATGTACGACGAATACATCCCCCCCCCCCCCAAACAGCGATGTACGACGAGAACGTTCCCCTAACTGTGATGCACGACGTAGACTTCTCTGGCAATGAGATGGCACAAAATTATCGTGCACAGACCTGACACAGACCATATCAGCAATGAGGAAGGTGCTATAGAATCCTTGCAACGGAAGTAGTCAGCCCTACCCTATCTGGGAGATACTTGTCTTAATAGGAAAAATACAGATACACTATGTATTTCCGAGCTGTGATCGCAGCTTTATGCTATAGTCATGAGAACACCTGCGCGAAAGACATTGTTTACGAAGCTAATTTTTTAGTTAGTTGAGTGGCAGTGTTCCCTAGCGTTCGGCTTTTCGTGGCAAGGCGCTGTGCCACTGAGTACGGGTTCGATCCTGCTTTGATCCATATTTTTTTCTGTATATTGGTCAATTTTTCCGAGTTCTGTAAACGTACCTCTTCCTCTGAATTGATTTGCTATATAATCCGACGTGTTCCCGGGACCAATGCTGAGGTCAGTCAGTAGCAGACATGCCGCACAGAGAGCGCTGCGGAGGGACAAGTTTACAGAAGAGAGAAGATGAACGTACCTCAGAAAGCAGCCCATCAACGCGCAGGTTGTACACAAATGACGTAGAGAACTTGTCAAGAATGCTCCACCTCAAACCGAGTGGGTCAAATACAAAAGTACACGTATGTGCATGTAAGACTAAGCATTTCTTTCATTATTTTTATTTCTCCCTCCCTCCTCCCCTTCCTTCCTTCCGTCTAAATTATTCAAACATGTTTGCCCTACTACGTCCAGCGATCCCCCCAGGATCAGTAGATTATAGCAGCCTACAGCAAGGGACGATGTCTTGAACTAAAACTACACGCCACATTGAAGGTGTATATCCAGAAAGCAAGCTTCTAGCATCATCTTAAAGGAGGTGTCCCCGATCTGACGTATCAAGGTCACATGTAGCTTCCACACACAGCGACAGTCCGTCCAGTGTTACTTCAGCTAATCACGGAAGAATGACGAGTAGAGGTTGGCATAACATGCGGTGACATCACGAATCATTTGGTGAACTTAAGTACCGCTACAGACATGTCTTAGTCCAGCAGATTTGATGAGGACAACAAGAGTCCAGGACTCGCTTGCCAGACAACGGAGAAGACAGCAATAACCATCAGTGAAAGAACGTTGGAGATGACAGATGACGTCAGAAGATATGAAAACGAGTTTTCGCACTTCCAGGAGGCAACAACCAGCAGCGGGGGCGTAGTTCTAGTCCAGGCTGACAACCTGCCCCTTGGTTGTACAGTTGGACACGATTTGAACACAATGGAGACCCTCTCACTTACAGACGCTGTCACTTTAGTCCCTAACTACATCGTGCGTGTCTACAGCATCCGCTCACATACACGCCTACATCATCATTCACTCACATACAGGCCTACATCATCATTCACTCACATACAACATACAGGCCTACATCATCATTCACTCACATACAACAAACAAGGCTACATAATCCGCTTACCTAGCACTGCAAACAATGAAGCACAATGAATTGATATATAGAGACTATCTCGTACACACGGCACTTTCTGACTATCAGCTTCATTTACGTTTGTTGCTTCTGTGAATGATTGTAACCAGACGCTCAGTGGCGTTGTGTGGGCTGCCAGACCCTGGGGAATTACAGCAACCCTCTAATATACTATTATTATTTTTTTTACTACTACTTTCTTTTATTTAAAAAAAATCCTGCGCCAAGACGCACTGCACCCTGATCAACCGCCCTTGAGAGCCATATCCACTGCGGCACGCCGCTAATTGTAGTGTGTTGTTTGTTTGACGTTGGACAGCTTGATATCTACAGCCAAGTCACGTGGCGACTCAATCTTGCGTCAATATCGCTTTCTCCTATTTTTCACACTGTCAGCCGCGTGCTTAGGTATCCCCCCGCCTTACAGGCAGATATTCTCACACTTCAGAGGTACTTTCATATTTTTATCAGCGAGAGTTTTAACGCTTTGTGTAGATTTTTTTCTTACTGATTTTGCCCGAGCAGCGGCCATTTTAGTCCTACCCTTTACGATTTCCAACTGCCAAGGTTTTTTTTTAACAAGTCTAGAATGTACATGGGACCTCCTGTTTATCGTCGTTATCCGAGAGGGCTAGACATCTGATCTCACTACACAGAGAGGGCTAGACATCTGATCTCACTACACAGAGAGGGCTAGACATCTGATCTCACTACACAGAGAGGGCTAGACATCTGATCTCACTACACAGAGAGGGCTAGACATCTGATCTCACTACACAGAGAGGGCTAGACATCTGATCTCACTACACAGAGAGGGCTAGACATCTGATCTCACTACACAGAGAGGGCTAGACATCTGATCTCACTACACAGAGAGGGCTAGACATCTGATCTCACTACCCACAGAGGGCTAGACATCTGATCTCACTACCCACAGAGGGCTAGACATCTGATCTCACTACCCAGAGAGGGCTAGACATCGGATATCACTATTCAGAGGGGGCTAGACATCGGATCTCACTACCCACAGAGGGCTAGACATCTGATCTCACTACCCACAGAGGGCTAGACATCGGATCTCACTACACAGAGAGGGCTAGACATCTGATCTCACTACCCACAGAGGGCTAGACATCGGATCTCACTACACAGAGAGGGCTAGACATCTGATCTCACTACCCACAGAGGGCTAGACATCTGATCTCACTGCCCAGAGAGGGCTAGACATCTGATCTCACTGCCCAGAGAGGGCTAGACATCTGATCTCACTACCCAGAGGGGGCTAGATATCTGGTCTCAGTACCCACAGAGGGCTAGACATCGGATCTCACTACACAGAGAGGGCTAGACATCTGATCTCACTACAGAGAGGGCTAGATATCTGGTCTCAGTACCCACAGAGGGCTAGACATCTGATCTCACTACCCAGAGAGGGCTAGACATCTGATCTCACTACCCAGAGGGGGCTAGATATCGGATCTCACTACCTACAGAGGGCTACACATCTGATCTCACAACCCAGAGGGGGCTAGATATCTGGTCTCAGTACCCAGAGTGGGCTAGACATCGGATCTCACTACCCAGAGGGGGCTAGAAATCTGATCTCACTACCCAGAGTGGGCTAGACATATGATCTCTTTACCCAGAGGGGGCTAGACATCGGATCTCACTACACATAGAGGTTTAGACATCTGACCTCACTACCCAGAGGGGGCTAGACATCTGGTCTCACTACCCAGAGGGGGCTAGACATCGGATCTCACTACACATAGAGGTTTAGACATCTGACCTCACTACCCAGAGGGGGCTAGACATCGGATCTCACTACCCAGAGGGGGCTAAAAAATCGGATCTCACTACCCAGAGACCATGGGATGGTAAAACCAAGAAAGAAAGCACGGATTCGGTTTTTCATTCCACCGCCTGTGGTGGGAATCGAGCCGTGAACCTTCTTGCCCAGAGGCCGGGGACTAGCCTCTAAAGCAGACAACCCCCTGACTGTTGTCCCACCAGGTTGTGAACACATGATACATATTGTTGCTGTTGTCATGGAGCTGCTTGGTGTAAAGTCAATGTAGAAAATGGAAACACAGATTGGGTTGACTGCAGCCTGAGTGTACAGTGCGGGGTGACCGTCAAATGTTGGACATGTGGAGAGCAGACAGCCTAGCTCAAGGATAACACATGCAGCTGGGAGGCTAGGCTAAGCCGCCATGTTTCTAGTAGCAGGCAACGAGTCCAGTCCTCGTGAACATGGCAGCAGACACCACAATGTGATAAATTCAACAAATGAGGGGTTAAACAGCCTACCACTGCAAGCAGTCAAGCACAATGAGGGGTTAAACAGCCTACCACTGCAAGCAGTCAAGCACAATGAGGGGTTAAACATCCTACCACTGCAAGCAGTCAAGCACAATGAATTGAGAACACACAAATAATGAATCAATGAGGACAGTACCTTCTCTCCAATAAGATAACAATGGGGCAGACAAGTACCGTGGAATAGGGAGGGCATGGCCGGCAGTCAGGATCGGTATAAGTTGATCGTCCCAACAAGAGTGTCAATTCTAGTGTGTTATATCTGAGGAACTGACCAGTTAACCGCTGCTAAACCATCAATTGTGCCAGTTCGGTTTTCCGCTTCTCTGAACTCACTTGTGTTACCAATCATCGACATGTGCGTAGATTGGTGATGTTCCCAGACTAGCCGGTCTACGACACGTCACAAGCCTGGCCTAGACACGGTCTACGACACGTCACAAGCCTGGCCTAGACACGGTCTACGACACGTCACAAGCCTGGCCCAGACAAGGTCTACGATACGTCACAAGCCTGGCCCAGACAAGGTCTACGACGTCACAAGCCTGGCCCAGACAAGGTCTACGACACGTCACAAGCCTGGCCTAGACACGGTCTACGACACGTCACAAGCCTGGCCCAGACACGGCCTACGACACGTCACAAGCCTGGCCTAGACACGGTCTACGACACGTCACAAGCCTGGCCCAGACACGGTCTACGACACGTCCCAAGCCTGGCCCAGACACGGTTTACGACACGTCACAAGCCTGGCCCAGACAAGGTCTACGACACGACACAAGCCTGGCCCAGACAAGGTCTACGACACGTCACAAGCCTGGAGAGGGCTAGACACCCCCCCCCCCCCCCCCACAGTCCAGACCGAGCACAATCTCGTCCACGGAAACTTCAGCAATAAATGTTTGGCTCAATCTGACGGACGTTGATCGCAGCCAACAATGTCGGCGAGCACACTTAACGCTAACATGACATCACTTGTGTAGACTACAGCTCGTTGTTCACAACGTGGCACTGTGTAGCCAACAATGTCGGCGAGCACACTTAACGCTAACATGACATCACTTGTGTAGACTACAGCTCGTTGTTCACAACGTGGCACTGTGTAGCCAACAATGTCGGCGAGCACACTTAACGCTAACATGACATCACTTGTGTAGACTACAGCTCGTTGTTCACAACGTGGCACTGTGTAGCCAACAATGTCGGCGAGCACACTTAACGCTAACATGACATCACTTGTGTAGACTACAGCTCGTTGTTCACAACGTGGCACTGTGTAGCCAACAACAAAAGACATAATGACAAGTCAGCGACAAGCTTGACTCTAGCTATAGCCTGCTCCCTACAGACACCAAGAAGTGCTGCTCTTTGATACAAGAACTGCACTCCAACAAAGCTGTAGCAGGAGACATGTGAGCGCCGTCGACATTTTCTCCACCAACAATAATGCCCAACATAGGGGCACTGCCCCCTGCATCCCCTAGCTACATTCTCGACGCAATTCCTTAGATGACAAAAAGCTTAGGAAAGCAATAGTTCGCCCATCTGTAGCCAACGATTGATTGCAGTTAGTGTGTCGTGTCACACTTCACAGACGTGTATCAGTGAACTTTTAATTATTTATTTATTCTGGGTTCCCCCCCCCCCCCAACTACAATTTCTTCTTCATTCCCTTTAGAGACTGCTTGTGTCCCAGTTGCTGCTATGTCTGGCCATTACTGGGGGCCCGCATCGTCCAAACCAACAGATACTCAAGCACAGATGTTGAATGATGCGGAAACAGGCACTGGGTAGGGGTTAGCCGAGATATCAGAATTAAGTGTGCATCATTAAGCTGTGCTAGGCTCTGCTCGTAAAGCATGACGTCTTTAGCTCAGTGTCTCGGCCTACAAACATGCCTGCCCGTATCCAAGAACCAGCTGAAAAGGCTTCAAGACAGGCGAGTCCGTCCTAAACTCCGCGACCCTGTGTCAAAGGTCGCTGAATTAAATGAGAAGATTTGAAGATGGAAGGCCGCAGATCTTTGGCTACGGAGGTGTGAAGATGTGCTACAGGAAAACAGTCTTATTTGAAGAGTCGCCGTCAAGTGTCACTTCTCCACACAGTGATCTTCTCCTGAATGAGACAATCCACTAGAGAGATTCTTCTATGATTCGATTCCCGTCAAGAGCGCCTCTTTCTGGCCCACGAACGTACTGGAGAGGCTGTACTCCTCTAGGGGTGAAGAGTTGAGATTCGGAAGGAACAATAACTCTCGCTTGGAGCAGACTGCTTGGGCGACAAACAACATCAGCAGGACACCCTCAATATACAAAAGTTATGTCCCGTCTCACCTTAGTTGGGCCATCACTACATCCTTTATGTTAGTCCATGTTTGTTGGGCCATCACTACATCCTTTATGTTAGTCCATGTTTGTTGGGCCATCACTACATCCTTTATGTTAGTCCATGTTTGTTGGGCCATCACTACATCCTTTATGTTAGCCCATGTTAGTTGGGCCATCACTACATCCTTTATGTTAGCCCATGTTTGTTGGGCCATCACTACATCCTTTATGTTAGTCCATGTTAGTTGGGCCATCACTGCATCATTTATGTTAGTCCATGTTTGTTGGGCCATCACTACATCCTTTATGTTAGCCCATGTTTGTTGGGCCATCACTACATCCTTTATGTTAGTCCATGTTTGTTGGGCCATCACTACATCCTTTATGTTAGTCCATGTTTGTTGGGCCATCACTGCATCCGTTATGTTAGCCCATGTTAGTTGGGCCATCACTACATCCTTTATGTTAGTCCATGTTAGTTGGGCCATCACTACATCCTTTATGTTAGCCCATGTTTGTTGGGCCATCACTACATCCTTTATGTTAGTCCATGTTTGTTGGGCCATCACTGCATCCGTTATGTTAGCCCATGTTAGTTGGGCCATCACTACATCCTTTATGTTAGTCCATGTTAGTTGGGCCATCACTACATCCTTTATGTTAGCCCATGTTAGTTGGGCCATCACTACATCCTTTATGTTAGTCCATGTTTGTTTGGCCATCACTGCATCCTTTATGTTAGTCCATGTTTGTTGGGCCATCACTACATCCTTTATGTTAGTCCATGTTTGTTGGGCCATCACTACATCCTTTATGTTAGTCCATGTTTGTTGGGCCATCACTACATCCTTTATGTTAGTCCATGTTTGTTGGGCCATCACTACATCCTTTATGTTAGCCCATGTTAGTTGGGCCATCACTACATCCTTTATGTTAGTCCATGTTAGTTGGGCCATCACTACATCCTTTATGTTAGTCCATGTTTGTTGGGCCATCACTGCATCCTTGATGTTAGTCCATGTTTGTTGGGCCATCACTACATCCTTTATGTTAGTCCATGTTAGTTGGGCCATCACTACATCCTTTATGTTAGCCCATGTTTGTTGGGCCATCACTACATCCTTTATGTTAGTCCATGTTAGTTGGGCCATCACTACAACCTTTATGTTAGTCCATGTTTGTTGGGCCATCACTACAACCTTTATGTTAGTCCATGTTTGTTGGGCCATCACTACAACCTTTATGTTAGTCCATGTTTGTTGGGCCATCACTACAACCTTTATGTTAGTCCATGTTTGTTGGGCCATCACTACATCCTTTATGTTAGCCCATGTTTGTTGGGCCATCACTGCATCCTTTATGTCAGTCCATGTTAGTTGGGCCATCACTACATCCTTTATGTTAGTCCATGTTTGTTGGGCCATCACTGCATCCTTTATGTCAGTCCATGTTAGTTGGGCCATCACTACATCCTTTATGTTAGTCCATGTTTGTTGGGCCATCACTACATCCTTTATGTTAGTCCATGTTTGTTGGGCCATCACTGCATCATTTATGTTAGTCCATGTTAGTTGGGCCATCACTACATCCTTTATGTTAGTCCATGTTAGTTGGGCCATCACTACATCCTTTATGTTAGTCCATGTTAGTTGGGCCATCACTACAACCTTTATGTTAGTCCATGTTAGTTGGGCCATCACTACATCCTTTATGTTAGTCCATGTTAGTTGGGCCATCACTACATCCTTTATGTTAGTCCATGTTAGTTGGGCCATCACTACATCCTTTATGTTAGTCCATGTTAGTTGGGCCATCACTGCATCCTTTATGTTAGTCCATGTTAGTTGGGCCATCACTACATCCTTTATGTTAGCCCATGTTAGTTGGGCCATCACTACATCCTTTATGTTAGTCCATGTTAGTTGGGCCATCACTACATCCTTTATGTTAGTCCATGTTAGTTGGGCCATCACTACATCCTTTATGTTAGTCCATGTTTGTTGGGCCATCACTACATCCTTTATGTTAGCCCATGTTAGTTGGGCCATCACTACATCCTTTATGTTAGTCCATGTTTGTTGGGCCATCACTACATCCTTTATGTTAGTCCATGTTAGTTGGGCCATCACTACATCCTTTATGTTAGTCCATGTTAGTTGGGCCATCACTACATCCTTTATGTTAGCCCATGTTTGTTGGGCCATCACTACATCCTTTATGTTAGTCCATGTTTGTTGGGCCATCACTACATCCTTTATGTTAGTCCATGTTTGTTGGGCCATCACTGCATCCTTTATGTTAGTCCATGTTTGTTGGGCCATCACTACACCCTTTATGTTAGTCCATGTTTGTTGGGCCATCACTACATCCTTTATGTTAGTTAGCCCATGTTTGTTGGGCCATCACTACATCTATTATGTTAGCCCATGTTTGTTGGGCCATCACTACATCCTTTATGTTAGTCCATGTTTGTTGGGCCATCACTGCATCCTTTATGTTAGTCCATGTTTGTTGGGCCATCACTACATCCGTTATGTTAGTCCATGTTTGTTGGGCCATCACTATATCCGTTATGTTAGTCCATGTTTGTTGGGCCATCACTACATCTTTATGTTAGTCCATGTTTGTTGGGCCATCACTACATCCTTTGTTAGTCCATGTTTGTTGGGCCATCACTACATCCTTTATGTTAGCCCATGTTAGTTGGGCCATCACTGCATCCTTTATGTTAGTCCATGTTTGTTGGGCCATCACTACATCCTTTATATTAGTCCATGTTTGTTGGGCCATCACTACATCCTTTATGTTAGTCCATGTTAGTTGGGCCATCACTGCATCCTTTATGTTAGTCCATGTTTGTTGGGCCATCACTACATCCTTTATGTTAGTCCATGTTTGTTGGGGCCATCACTGCATCCTTTATGTTAGCCCATGTTTGTTGGGCCATCACTACATCCTTTATGTTAGTCCATGTTAGTTGGGCCATCACTACATCCTTTATGTTAGCCCATGTTTGTTGGGCCATCACTACATCCTTTATGTTAGCCCATGTTTGTTGGGCCATCACTACATCCTTTATGTTAGTCCATGTTAGTTGGGCCATCACTACATCCTTTATGTTAGCCCATGTTTGTTGGGCCATCACTACATCCTTTATGTTAGCCCATGTTTGTTGGGCCATCACTACATCCTTTATGTTAGCCCATGTTTGTTGGGCCATCACTACATCCTTTATGTTAGCCCATGTTTGTTGGGCCATCACTACATCCTTTATGTTAGCCCATGTTAGTTGGGCCATCACTACATCCTTTATGTTAGTCCATGTTAGTTGGGCCATCACTACATCCTTTATGTTAGCCCATGTTTGTTGGGCCATCACTACATCCTTTATGTTAGCCCATGTTTGTTGGGCCATCACTACATCCTTTATGTTAGCCCATGTTGGTTGGGCCATCACTACATCCTTTATGTTAGCCCATGTTTGTTGGGCCATCACTACATCCTTTATGTTAGTCCATGTTAGTTGGGCCATCACTACATCCTTTATGTTAGCCCATGTTTGTTGGGCCATCACTACATCCTTTATGTTAGCCCATGTTTGTTGGGCCATCACTACATCCTTTATGTTAGCCCATGTTTGTTGGGCCATCACTACAACCTTTATGTTAGCCCATGTTTGTTTGGCCATCACTACATCCTTTATGTTAGCCCATGTTTGTTGGGCCATCACTACATCCTTTATGTTAGCCCATGTTTGTTGGGCATCACTACATCCTTTATGTTAGCCCATGTTTGTTGGGCCATCACTGCATCCTTATGTGTTAGCCCATGTTTGTTTGGCCATCACTACATCCTTTATGTTAGCCCATGTTTGTGGGGCCATCACTACATCCTTTATGTTAGCCCATGTTTGTTGGGCCATCACTGCATCCTTTATGTTAGCCCATGTTTGTTTGGCCATCACTGCATCCTTTATGTTAGCCCATGTTTGTTGGGCCATCACTACATCCTTTATGTCCGTCCATGTTTGTTGGGCCATCACTACATCCTTTATGTTAGTCCATGTTTGTTGGGCCATCACTACATCCTTTATGTCCGTCCATGTTTGTTGGGCCATCACTACATCCTTTATGTTAGTCCATGTTTGTTGGGCCATCACTACATCCTTTATGTTAGTCCATGTTTGTTGGGCCATCACATCACTACATCCTTTATGTTAGTCCATGTTTGTTGGGCCATCACATCACTACATCCTTTATGTTAGTTGGGCCATCATTCATCCTTTATGTTAGTCCATGTTTGTTGGGCCATCACTACATCCTTTATGTTAGCCCATGTTTGTTGGGCCATCACTGCATCCTTTATGTTAGTCCATGTTTGTTGGGCCATCACTGCATCCTTTATGTTAGTCCATGTTTGTTGGGCCATCACTACATCCTTTATGTTAGTCCATGTTTGTTGGGCCATCACTACATCCTTTATGTTAGTCCATGTTTGTTGGGCCATCACTACATCCTTTATGTTAGTCCATGTTAGTTGGGCCATCACTACAACCTTTATGTTAGTCCATGTTTGTTGGGCCATCAACTACATCCTTTATGTTAGCCCATGTTTGTTGGGCCATCACTGCATCTTTTATGTTAGCCCATGTTTGTTGGGCCATCACTACAACCTTTATGTTAGTCCATGTTTGTTGGGCCATCAATCATCCTTTATGTTAGCCATGTTTGTTGGGCCATCACTGCATCTTTATGTTAGTCCATGTTTGTTGGGCCATCACTACATCCTTTATGTTAGTCCATGTTGTTGGGCCATCACTGCATCCTTTATGTTAGTCCATGTTTGTTGGGCCATCACTACATCCTTTATGTTAGCCCATGTTTGTTGGGCCATCACATTCATCCTTTATGTTAGTCCATGTTTGTTGGGCCATCACTACATCCTTTATGTTAGCCCATGTTTGTTGGGCCATCACTTCATCCTTTATGTTAGCCCATGTTTGTTGGGCCATCAATTCATCCTTTATGTTAGTCCATGTTTGTTGGGCCATCAATTCATCCTTTATGTTAGTCCATGTTTGTTGGGCCATCAATTCATCCTTTATGTTAGTCCATGTTTGTTGGGCCATCATTCATCCTTTATGTTAGCCATGTTTGTTGGGCCATCAATTCATCCTTTATGTTAGCCCATGTTTGTTGGGCCATCACTGCATCCTTTATGTTAGCCCATGTTTGTTGGGCCATCACTACATCCTTTATGTTAGCCCATGTTTGTTGGGCCATCACTGCATCCTTTATGTTAGCCCATGTTTGTTGGGCCATCACTACATCCTTTATGTTAGTCCATGTTTGTTGGGACATCACTGCATCCTTTATGTTAGCCCATGTTTGTTGGGCCATCACTACATCCTTTATGTAGCCCATGTTTGTTGGGCCATCACTGCATCCTTTATGTTAGCCCATGTTTGTTGGGCCATCACTACATCCTTTATGTTAGCCATGTTTGTTGGGCCATCACTGCATCCTTTATGTTAGCCCATGTTTGTTGGGCCATCACTACATCCTTTATGTTAGTCCATGTTAGTTGGGCCATCACTACATCCTTTATGTTAGCCATGTTTGTTGGGCCATCACTACATCCTTTATGTTAGTCCATGTTTAGTTGGGCCATCACTACATCCTTTATGTTAGTCCATGTTTGTTGGGCCATCACTACATCTTTTATGTTAGCCCATGTTTGTTGGGCCATCACTGCATCCTTTATGTTAGCCCATGTTTGTTGGGCCATCACTGCATCCTTTATGTTAGCCCATGTTTGTTGGGCCATCACTACATCCTTTATGTTAGTCCATGTTTGTTGGGCCATCACTACATCCTTTATGTTAGTCCATGTTTGTTGGGCCATCACTGCATCCTTTATGTTAGCCCATGTTTGTTGGGCCATCACTACATCCTTTATGTTAGCCCATGTTTGTTGGGCCATCACTACATCCTTTATGTTAGTCCATGTTTGTTGGGCCATCACTACATCCTTTATGTTAGCCATGTTTGTTGGGCCATCACTACATCCTTTATGTTAGTCCATGTTAGTTGGGCCATCACTGCATCCTTTATGTTAGTCCATGTTTGTTGGGCCATCACTACATCCTTTATGTTAGTCCATGTTTGTTGGGCCATCACTACATCCTTTATGTTAGCCCATGTTTGTTGGGCCATCACTGCATCCTTTATGTTAGTCCATGTTTGTTGGGCCATCACTACATCCTTTATGTTAGTCCATGTTTGTTGGGCCATCACTACATCCTTTATGTTAGCCCATGTTTGTTGGGCCATCACTACATCCTTTATGTTAGTCCATGTTTGTTGGGCCATCACTGCATCCTTTATGTTAGTCCATGTTTGTTGGGCCATCACTACATCCTTTATGTTAGTCCATGTTTGTTGGGCCATCACTACATCCTTTATGTTAGC
The DNA here is from genome assembly GCA_032433765.1 of Megaustenia siamemsis. Lineage (NCBI taxonomy): Eukaryota > Metazoa > Mollusca > Gastropoda > Stylommatophora > Ariophantidae > Megaustenia > Megaustenia siamemsis. Next base: position 81,273,989 of record JAVIAB010000024.1, on the reverse strand, counting down.
CCATGTTTGTTGGGCCATCACTACATCCTTTATGTTAGTCCATGTTTGTTGGGCCATCACTACATCCTTTATGTTAGTCCATGTTTGTTGGGCCATCACTACATCCTTTATGTTAGTCCATGTTTGTTGGGCCATCACTACATCCTTTATGTTAGTCCATGTTTGTTGGGCCATCACTACATCCTTTATGTTAGCCCATGTTTGTTGGGCCATCACTACATCCTTTATGTTAGTCCATGTTTGTTGGGCCATCACTACATCCTTTATGTTAGCCCATGTTTGTTGGGCCATCACTACATCCTTTATGTTAGTCCATGTTTGTTGGGCCATCACTACATCCTTTATGTTAGTCCATGTTTGTTGGGCCATCACTACATCCTTTATGTTAGCCCATGTTTGTTGGGCCATCACTACATCCTTTATGTTAGCCATGTTAGTTGGGCCATCACTACATCCTTTATGTTAGTCCATGTTAGTTGGGCCATCACTACATCCTTTATGTTAGCCCATGTTTGTTGGGCCATCACTGCATCCTTTATGTTAGCCCATGTTTGTTGGGCCATCACTACATCCTTTATGTTAGTCCATGTTTGTTGGGCCATCACTGCATCCTTTATGTTAGCCCATGTTTGTTGGGCCATCACTACATCCTTTATGTTAGTCCATGTTTGTTGGGCCATCACTACATCCTTTATGTTAGCCCATGTTTGTTGGGCCATCACTGCATCCTTTATGTTAGCCCATGTTTGTTGGGCCATCACTACATCCTTTATGTTAGTCCATGTTAGTTGGGCCATCACTACATCCTTTATGTTAGTCCATGTTAGTTGGGCCATCACTACATCCTTTATGTTAGCCCATGTTTGTTGGGCCATCACTACATCCTTTATGTTAGCCCATGTTTGTTGGGCCATCACTACATCCTTTATGTTAGTCCATGTTAGTTGGGCCATCACTACATCCTTTATGTTAGCCCATGTTTGTTGGGCCATCACTACATCCATTATGTCCGTCCATGTTTGTTGGGCCATCACTACATCCTTTATGTTAGCCTATGTTAGTTGGGCCATCACTACATCCTTTATGTTAGCCTATGTTAGTTGGGCCATCACTGCATCCTTTATGTTAGCCCATGTTTGTTGGGCCATCACTACATCCTTTATGTTAGTCCATGTTAGTTGGGCCATCACTACATCCTTTATGTTAGCCCATGTTTGTTGGGCCATCACTACATCCATTATGTCCGTCCATGTTTGTTGGGCCATCACTACATCCTTTATGTTAGTCCATGTTTGTTGGGCCATCACTGCATCCTTTATGTCCGTCCATGTTTGTTGGGCCATCACTACATCCTTTATGTTAGCCTATGTTTGTTGGGCCATCACTACATCCTTTATGTTAGCCTATGTTAGTTGGGCCATCACTGCATCCTTTATGTTAGTCCATGTTTGTTGGGCCATCACTACATCCTTTATGTTAGTCCATGTTTGTTGGGCCATCACTACATCCTTTATGTTAGCCCATGTTTGTTGGGCCATCACTACATCCTTTATGTTAGCCTATGTTAGTTGGGCCATCACTACATCCTTTATGTTAGTCCATGTTTGTTGGGCCATCACTGCATCCTTTATGTTAGTCCATGTTTGTTGGGCCATCACTACATCCTTTATGTTAGTCCATGTTTGTTGGGCCATCACTACATCCTTTATGTTAGCCCATGTTTGTTGGGCCATCACTACATCCTTTATGTTAGCCCATGTTTGTTGGGCCATCACTACATCCTTTATGTTAGTCCATGTTTGTTGGGCCATCACTGCATCCTTTATGTTAGTCCATGTTTGTTGGGCCATCACTACATCCTTTATGTTAGTCCATGTTAGTTGGGCCATCACTACATCCTTTATGTTAGTCCATGTTTGTTGGGCCATCACTACATCCTTTATGTTAGTCCATGTTTGTTGGGCCATCACTACATCCTTTATGTTAGTCCATGTTAGTTGGGCCATCACTGCATCCTTTATGTTAGCCCATGTTTGTTGGGCCATCACTACATCCTTTATGTCCGTCCATGTTTGTTGGGCCATCACTACATCCTTTATGTTAGTCCATGTTTGTTGGGCCATCACTACATCCTTTATGTTAGTCCATGTTTGTTGGGCCATCACTACATCCTTTATGTTAGTCCATGTTTGTTGGGCCATCACTACATCCTTTATGTCCGTCCATGTTTGTTGGGCCATCACTGCATCCTTTATGTTAGTCCATGTTTGTTGGGCCATCACTACATCCTTTATGTTAGTCCATGTTTGTTGGGCCATCACTACATCCTTTATGTTAGTCCATGTTTGTTGGGCCATCACTACATCCTTTATGTTAGCCCATGTTTGTTGGGCCATCACTACATCCTTTATGTTAGTCCATGTTTGTTGGGCCATCACTACATCCTTTATGTTAGTCCATGTTTGTTGGGCCATCACTACATCCTTTATGTCCGTCCATGTTTGTTGGGCCATCACTGCATCCTTTATGTTAGTCCATGTTTGTTCGGCCATCACTACATCCTTTATATTAGTCCATGTTTGTTGGGCCATCACTACATCCTTTATGTTAGTCCATGTTAGTTGGGCCATCACTACATCCTTTATGTCCGTCCATGTTTGTTGGGCCATCACTACATCCTTTATGTTAGTTAGCCCATGTTTGTTGGGCCATCACTACATCCTTTATGTTAGCCCATGTTAGTTGGGCCATCACTACATCCTTTATGTTAGCCCATGTTAGTTGGGCCATCACTACATCCTTTATGTTAGTCCATGTTAGTTGGGCCATCACTACATCCTTTATGTTAGCCCATGTTTGTTGGGCCATCACTACATCCTTTATGTTAGTCCATGTTTGTTGGGCCATCACTACATCCTTTATGTTAGCCCATGTTTGTTGGGCCATCACTACATCCTTTATGTTAGTCCATGTTTGTTGGGCCATCACTACATCCTTTATGTTAGCCCATGTTTGTTGGGCCATCACTACATCCTTTATGTTAGTCCATGTTAGTTGGGCCATCACTACATCCTTTATGTTAGCCCATGTTTGTTGGGCCATCACTGCATCCTTTATGTTAGTCCATGTTTGTTGGGCCATCACTACATCCTTTATGTTAGCCCATGTTTGTTGGGCCATCACTACATCCTTTATGTTAGTCCATGTTAGTTGGGCCATCACTACATCCTTTATGTTAGTCCATGTTTGTTGGGCCATCACTACATCCTTTATGTTAGTCCATGTTTGTTGGGCCATCACTACATCCTTTATGTTAGCCCATGTTTGTTGGGCCATCACTACATCCTTTATGTTAGTCCATGTTTGTTGGGCCATCACTACATCCTTTATGTTAGCCCATGTTTGTTGGGCCATCACTACATCCTTTATGTTAGTCCATGTTTGTTGGGCCATCACTACATCCTTTATGTTAGCCCATGTTTGTTGGGCCATCACTACATCCTTTATGTTAGCCCATGTTTGTTGGGCCATCACTACATCCTTTATGTTAGTCCATGTTTGTTGGGCCATCACTACATCCTTTATGTTAGCCCATGTTTGTTGGGCCATCACTACATCCTTTATGTTAGCCCATGTTTGTTGGGCCATCACTACATCCTTTATGTTAGCCCATGTTTGTTGGGCCATCACTACATCCTTTATGTTAGCCCATGTTTGTTGGGCCATCACTACATCCTTTATGTTAGTCCATGTTTGTTGGGCCATCACTACATCCTTTATGTTAGTCCATGTTTGTTGGGCCATCACTACATCCTTTATGTTAGCCCATGTTTGTTGGGCCATCACTACATCCTTTATGTTAGTCCATGTTTGTTGGGCCATCACTACATCCTTTATGTTAGCCCATGTTTGTTGGGCCATCACTACATCCTTTATGTTAGCCCATGTTTGTTGGGCCATCACTACATCCTTTATGTTAGTCCATGTTAGTTGGGCCATCACTACATCCTTTATGTTAGTCCATGTTTGTTGGGCCATCACTACATCCTTTATGTTAGCCCATGTTTGTTGGGCCATCACTACATCCTTTATGTTAGCCATGTTTGTTGGGCCATCACTACAACCTTTATGTTAGTCCATGTTTGTTTGGCCATCACTGCATCCTTTATGTTAGTCCATGTTTGTTGGGCCATCACTGCATCCTTTATGTTAGCCCATGTTTGTTGGGCCATCACTGCATCCTTTATGTTAGCCCATGTTTGTTGGGCCATCACTACATCCTTTATGTTAGTCCATGTTTGTTGGGCCATCACTACATCCTTTATGTTAGTCCATGTTTGTTGGGCCATCACTACATCCTTTATGTTAGTCCATGTTTGTTGGGCCATCACTACATCCTTTATGTTAGTCCATGTTTGTTGGGCCATCACTACATCCTTTATGTTAGTCCATGTTTGTTGGGCCATCACATCACATCCTTTATGTTAGTCCATGTTTGTTGGGCCATCACATCACTACATCCTTTATGTTAGTTGGGCCATTTGTTGGGCCATCACTTCATCCTTTATGTTAGTCCATGTTTGTTGGGCCATCACTACATCCTTTATGTTAGTCCATGTTTGTTGGGCCATCACTGCATCCTTTATGTTAGTCCATGTTTGTTGGGCCATCACTGCATCCTTTATGTTAGCCCATGTTTGTTGGGCCATCACTGCATCCTTTATGTTAGTCCATGTTTGTTGGGCCATCACTGCATCCTTTATGTTAGTCCATGTTTGTTGGGCCATCACTACATCCTTTATGTTAGCCCATGTTTGTTGGGCCATCACTACATCCTTTATGTTAGCCCATGTTTGTTGGGCCATCACTACATCCTTTATGTTAGTCCATGTTTGTTGGGCCATCACTGCATCCTTTATGTTAGTCCATGTTTGTTGGGCCATCACTACATCCTTTATGTTAGTCCATGTTTGTTGGGCCATCACTGCATCCTTTATGTTAGCCCATGTTTGTTGGGCCATCACTGCATCCTTTATGTTAGCCCATGTTTGTTGGGCCATCACTACATCCTTTATGTTAGTCCATGTTTGTTGGGCCATCACTGCATCCTTTATGTTAGCCCATGTTTGTTGGGCCATCACTGCATCCTTTATGTTAGCCCATGTTTGTTGGGCCATCACTACATCCTTTATGTTAGCCCATGTTTGTTGGGCCATCACTGCATCCTTTATGTTAGTCCATGTTTGTTGGGCCATCACTACATCCTTTATGTTAGTCCATGTTTGTTGGGCCATCACTACATCCTTTATGTTAGTCCATGTTTGTTGGGCCATCACTACATCCTTTATGTTAGTCCATGTTTGTTGGGCCATCACTACATCCTTTATGTTAGTCCATGTTTGTTGGGCCATCACTACATCCTTTATGTTAGTCCATGTTTGTTGGGCCATCACTCATCCTTTATGTTAGTCCATGTTTGTTGGGCCATCACTACATCCTTTATGTTAGTCCATGTTTGTTGGGCCATCACTACATCCTTTATGTTAGTCCATGTTTGTTGGGCCATCACTACATCCTTTATGTTAGCCCATGTTTGTTGGGCCATCACTGCATCCTTTATGTTAGCCCATGTTTGTTGGGCCATCACTACATCCTTTATGTTAGCCCATGTTTGTTGGGCCATCACTGCATCCTTTATGTTAGCCCATGTTTGTTGGGCCATCACTACATCCTTTATGTTAGTCCATGTTTGTTGGGCCATCACTACATCCTTTATGTTAGCCCATGTTTGTTGGGCCATCACTACATCCTTTATGTTAGTCCATGTTTGTTGGGCCATCACTACATCCTTTATGTTAGTCCATGTTTGTTGGGCCATCACTACATCCTTTATGTTAGTCCATGTTTGTTGGGCCATCACTACATCCTTTATGTTAGTCCATGTTTGTTGGGCCATCACTACATCCTTTATGTTAGTCCATGTTTGTTGGGCCATCACTACATCCTTTATGTTAGTCCATGTTTGTTGGGCCATCACTACATCCTTTATGTTAGTCCATGTTTGTTGGGCCATCACTACATCCTTTATGTTAGCCCATGTTTGTTGGGCCATCACTACATCCTTTATGTTAGCCATGTTTGTTGGGCCATCACTACATCCTTTATGTTAGTCCATGTTTGTTGGGCCATCACTACATCCTTTATGTTAGCCCATGTTTGTTGGGCCATCACTACATCCTTTATGTTAGCCCATGTTTGTTGGGCCATCACTACATCCTTTATGTTAGCCCATGTTTGTTGGGCCATCACTACATCCTTTATGTTAGCCCATGTTTGTTGGGCCATCACTACATCCTTTATGTTAGCCCATGTTTGTTGGGCCATCACTACATCCTTTATGTTAGTCCATGTTTGTTGGGCCATCACTACATCCTTTATGTTAGCCCATGTTTGTTGGGCCATCACTACATCCTTTATGTTAGCCCATGTTAGTTGGGCCATCACTACATCCTTTATGTTAGTCCATGTTAGTTGGGCCATCACTACATCCTTTATGTTAGCCCATGTTTGTTGGGCCATCACTACATCCTTTATGTTAGCCCATGTTTGTTGGGCCATCACTACATCCTTTATGTTAGTCCATGTTAGTTGGGCCATCACTACATCCTTTATGTTAGCCCATGTTTGTTGGGCCATCACTACATCCATTATGTCCGTCCATGTTTGTTGGGCCATCACTACATCCTTTATGTTAGCCTATGTTAGTTGGGCCATCACTACATCCTTTATGTTAGCCTATGTTAGTTGGGCCATCACTGCATCCTTTATGTTAGCCCATGTTTGTTGGGCCATCACTACATCCTTTATGTTAGTCCATGTTAGTTGGGCCATCACTACATCCTTTATGTTAGCCCATGTTTGTTGGGCCATCACTACATCCATTATGTCCGTCCATGTTTGTTGGGCCATCACTACATCCTTTATGTTAGTCCATGTTTGTTGGGCCATCACTGCATCCTTTATGTCCGTCCATGTTTGTTGGGCCATCACTACATCCTTTATGTTAGCCTATGTTTGTTGGGCCATCACTACATCCTTTATGTTAGCCTATGTTAGTTGGGCCATGACTGCATCCTTTATGTTAGTCCATGTTTGTTGGGCCATCACTGCATCCTTTATGTTAGTCCATGTTTGTTGGGCCATCACTACATCCTTTATGTTAGCCCATGTTTGTTGGGCCATCACTACATCCTTTATGTTAGCCTATGTTAGTTGGGCCATCACTACATCCTTTATGTTAGTCCATGTTTGTTGGGCCATCACTGCATCCTTTATGTTAGTCCATGTTTGTTGGGCCATCACTACATCCTTTATGTTAGTCCATGTTTGTTGGGCCATCACTACATCCTTTATGTTAGCCCATGTTTGTTGGGCCATCACTACATCCTTTATGTTAGCCCATGTTTGTTGGGCCATCACTACATCCTTTATGTTAGTCCATGTTTGTTGGGCCATCACTGCATCCTTTATGTTAGTCCATGTTTGTTGGGCCATCACTACATCCTTTATGTTAGTCCATGTTAGTTGGGCCATCACTACACCCTTTATGTTAGTCCATGTTTGTTGGGCCATCACTACATCCTTTATGTCCGTCCATGTTTGTTGGGCCATCACTACACCCTTTATGTTAGTCCATGTTAGTTGGGCCATCACTGCATCCTTTATGTTAGCCCATGTTTGTTGGGCCATCACTACATCCTTTATGTCCGTCCATGTTTGTTGGGCCATCACTACATCCTTTATGTCCGTCCATGTTTGTTGGGCCATCACTACATCCTTTATGTTAGTCCATGTTTGTTGGGCCATCACTACATCCTTTATGTTAGCCCATGTTTGTTGGGCCATCACTACATCCTTTATGTCCGTCCATGTTTGTTGGGCCATCACTGCATCCTTTATGTTAGTCCATGTTTGTTGGGCCATCACTGCATCCTTTATGTTAGTCCATGTTTGTTGGGCCATCACTACATCCTTTATGTCCGTCCATGTTTGTTGGGCCATCACTACATCCTTTATGTTAGTCCATGTTTGTTGGGCCATCACTGCATCCTTTATGTTAGTCCATGTTTGTTGGGCCATCACTGCATCCTTTATGTTAGCCCATGTTTGTTGGGCCATCACTACATCCTTTATGTCCGTCCATGTTTGTTGGGCCATCACTACATCCTTTATGTTAGCCCATGTTTGTTGGGCCATCACTACATCCATTATGTCCGTCCATGTTTGTTGGGCCATCACTACATCCTTTATGTTAGTCCATGTTTGTTGGGCCATCACTACATCCTTTATGTCCGTCCATGTTTGTTCGGCCATCACTGCATCCTTTATGTTAGTCCATGTTTGTTCGGCCATCACTACATCCTTTATGTTAGTCCATGTTTGTTGGGCCATCACTACATCCTTTATGTTAGTCCATGTTTGTTGGGCCATCACTACATCCTTTATGTCCGTCCATGTTTGTTGGGCCATCACTACATCCTTTATGTTAGTCCATGTTTGTTGGGCCATCACTACATCCTTTATGTTAGCCCATGTTTCTTGGGCCATCACTACATCCTTTATGTTAGCCCATGTTAGTTGGGCCATCACTACATCCTTTATGTTAGCCCATGTTAGTTGGGCCATCACTACATCCTTTATGTTAGTCCATGTTAGTTGGGCCATCACTACATCCTTTATGTTAGTCCATGTTAGTTGGGCCATCACTACATCCTTTATGTTAGCCCATGTTAGTTGGGCCATCACTACATCCTTTATGTTAGCCCATGTTAGTTGGGCCATCACTACATCCTTTATGTTAGTCCATGTTAGTTGGGCCATCACTACATCCTTTATGTTAGTCCATGTTTGTTGGGCCATCACTGCATCCTTTATGTTAGTCCATGTTTGTTGGGCCATCACTACATCCTTTATGTTAGTCCATGTTTGTTGGGCCATCACTACATCCTTTATATCAGTCCACGTTTGTTGGGCCATAACTCATCATCATCGTGTGCCTTCTCCGCAACGAAGGTTGGCTACCATGGATCGCCATTCTACTCTGTTTCTTGCTTTGATGGTGCAGGCTGTCATAGATTGACTTGACCATCTTTTGATGTTACTCGTCCATGTTAGTCTTGGTCTGCCTCTGCCTCATTTACCTTGTATTTTTCCTTCCAATATTACTTTTAGTAGGCTGTTGTTTTTTTTTAACATGCCCTAAAAATTTCATTTGTCTTGTCTTAATTGTATTTAGTAGTTCTCTTTTTATTTTCAGTTGTTTTAAAACTTCATCGTTTGTTATCTTTTGTTTCCATCCAATTCTACCTATTCTTCTATAAATCCACATTTCAAAGGCTTCAATTTTCTGTTCTGTTTTCTTGTCTAATGTCCATGTTTTTGCACCATACAGGAATATTGAGAGGACGTAACATTTTGCCATTCTTAGTTTCAGTCCTGCTGATATTTGTTTTGTTGTTAGTATATTTTTCATGGCATTAAAATTACTTTTTGCCATACCTATTCTTTTGTTTATTTCAGTTTTGCATTTTCCATCATTGGTTATAGTATGTCCCAGGTAGTTGTAACTCTGGACTGTCTCCAGATGTATTCCCTCAACTGTGATATTTAATTGTAGGTCTTGAGAATTTTCTTTGTTTATGATCATAGTTTTAGTCTTTTTGATATTCATTTCTAGTCCATATTTTTTGCTTGTTATGTTTACCACAATAAGCAATTGTAGGTCTTTAGGAATTTCTGCTCGTAGAACAGTATCATCAGCATATCTCAGGGTATTGATTATCTTTCCATTAATGTTTAGACCTGGTATCTCTGAGATGTTTTTAAAGATTTGCTCAGTGTATAGATTGAACAAGCTTGGTGATAGGATGCATCCTTGTCTTACTCCTCTTTTTATGTCCATGGGTGTAGAGTTCTCCTTGTTATATCTTATTATTGCTGTTTGCCCCCAGTACAAATTACATATTAGTCGTATGTCTGCGTCGTCTAGATTTATATCCTTTAGGCAGTCTATAAGTTGGTTATGGTGTATTCTATCGAAAGCTTTGGTGTAGTCTATAAAGCAGGCATATATTGGTTTGTTTACTTCTGTGTACTTTTCAATCAATATTCTCATGCTGAATATGGCTTTTTTTGTCCCACTGTTTTTCCTTAATCCAAATTGTTGCTCATCTAATTCAGTATTCATTTTATTCTGAATCCTTCCCTGTATAACTTTTAGTAAAATTGCTGTTACCTGGCTCGTTAGGCTTATTGTTCTGAAGTCACTGCATTCAACTGCACCATTCTTTTTAGGCAATGCAATGAAAGTTGATGTTTTTAGATCGTTTGGTATGTATCCTGTATGGTATATGTCATTGCATATGTCTGTGATCACTTCGACGCCAAACTCTTCTAGAGGGCCATCACTACATCCTTTATATCATCAGTCCACGTTTGTTGGGCCATCACTACATCCTCTATATCAGTCCACGTTTGTTGGGCCATCACTACATCCTCTATATCAGTCCACGTTTGTTGGGCCATCACTACATCCTCTATATCAGTCCACGTTTGTTGGGCCATCACTACATCCTCTATGTCAGTCCACGTTTGTTGGGCCATCACTACATCCTTTATGTCAATCCACGTTTGTTGGGCCATCACTACATCCTTTATGTCAATCCACGTTTGTTGTGCCATCACTACATCCTTTATGTCAATCCATGTTTGTTGGGCCATCACTACATCCTATATGTCAATCCACGTTTGTTGGGCCATCACTACATCCTTTATGTCAATCCATGTTTGTTGGGCCATCACTACATCCTTTATGTCAATCCATGTTTGTTGGGCCATCACTACATCCTTTATGTCAGTCCATGTTTGTTGGGCCATCACTACATCCTTTATGTTAGTCCATGTTTGTTGGGCCATCACTACATCCTTTATGTTAGTCCATGTTTGTTGGGTCATCACTACATCCTTTATGTCAATCCATGTTTGTTGGGCCATCACTACATCCTTTATGTTAGTCCATGTTTGTTGGGCCATCACTACATCCTTTATGTTAGTCCATGTTTGTTGGGTCATCACTACATCCTTTATGTCAATCCATGTTTGTTGGGCCATCACTACATCCTTTATGTCAATCCATGTTTGTTGGGCTATCACTACATCCTTTATGTCAGTCCATGTTTGTTGGGCCATCACTACATCCTTTATGTTATTCCATGTTTGTTGGGCCATCACTACATCCTTTATATCAGTCCACGTTTGTTGGGCCATCACTACATCCTTTATGTTAGCCCATGTTTGTTGGGCCATCACTACATCCTTTATGTTAGTCCATGTTTGTTGGGCCATCACTACATCCTTTATGTTAGCCCATGTTAGTTGGGCCATCACTACATCCTTTATGTTAGCCCATGTTTGTTGGGCCATCACTACATCCTTTATGTTAGTCCATGTTTGTTGGGCCATCACTACATCCTTTATGTTAGCCCATGTTTGTTGGGCCATCACTACATCCTTTATGTTAGTCCACGTTTGTTGGGCCATCACTACATCCTTTATGTTAGTCCATGTTTGTTGGGCCATCACTGCATCCTTTATATCAGTCCACGTTTGTTGGGCCATAACTCATCATCATCGTGTGCCTTCTCCGCAACGAAGGTTGGCTACCATGGATCGCCATTCTACTCTGTTTCTTGCTTTGATGGTGCAGGCTGTCATAGATTGACTTGACCATCTTTTGATGTTACTCGTCCATGTTAGTCTTGGTCTGCCTCTGCCTCATTTACCTTGTATTTTTCCTTCCAATATTACTTTTAGTAGGCTGTTGTTTTTTTTAACATGCCCTAAAAATTTCATTTGTCTTGTCTTAATTGTATTTAGTAGTTCTCTTTTTATTTTCAGTTGTTTTAAAACTTCATCGTTTGTTATCTTTTGTTTCCATCCAATTCTACCTATTCTTCTATAAATCCACATTTCAAAGGCTTCAATTTTCTGTTCTGTTTTCTTGTCTAATGTCCATGTTTCTGCACCATACAGGAATATTGAGAGGACGTAACATTTTGCCATTCTTAGTTTCAGTCCTGCTGATATTTGTTTTGTTGTTAGTATATTTTTCATGGCATTAAAATTACTTTTTGCCATACCTATTCTTTTGTTTATTTCAGTTTTGCATTTTCCATCATTGGTTATAGTATGTCCCAGGTAGTTGTAACTCTGGACTGTCTCCAGATGTATTCCCTCAACTGTGATATTTAATTGTAGGTCTTGAGAATTTTCTTTGTTTATGATCATAGTTTTAGTCTTTTTGATATTCATTTCTAGTCCATATTTTTTGCTTGTTATGTTTACCACAATAAGCAATTGTAGGTCTTTAGGAATTTCTGCTCGTAGAACAGTATCATCAGCATATCTCAGGTTATTGATTATCTTTCCATTAATGTTTAGACCTGGTATCTCTGAGATGTTTTTAAAGATTTGCTCAGTGTATAGATTGAACAAGCTTGGTGATAGGATGCATCCTTGTCTTACTCCTCTTTTTATGTCCATGGGTGTAGAGTTCTCCTTGTTATATCTTATTATTGCTGTTTGCCCCCAGTACAAATTACATATTAGTCGTATGTCTGCGTCGTCTAGATTTATATCCTTTAGGCAGTCTATAAGTTGGTTATGGTGTATTCTATCGAAAGCTTTGGTGTAGTCTATAAAGCAGGCATATATTGGTTTGTTTACTTCTGTGTACTTTTCAATCAATGTTCTCATGCTGAATATGGCTTTTTTTGTCCCACTGTTTTTCCTGAATCCAAATTGTTGCTCATCTAATTCAGTATTCATTTTATTCTGAATCCTTCCCTGTATAACTTTTAGTAAAATTGCTGTTACCTGGCTCGTTAGGCTTATTGTTCTGAAGTCACTGCATTCAACTGCACCATTCTTTTTAGGCAATGCAATGAAAGTTGATGTTTTTAGATCGTTTGGTATGTATCCTGTATGGTATATGTCATTGCATATGTCTGTGATCACTTCGACGCCAAACTCTTCTAGAGGGCCATCACTACATCCTTTATATCATCAGTCCACGTTTGTTGGGCCATCACTACATCCTCTATATCAGTCCACGTTTGTTGGGCCATCACTACATCCTCTATATCAGTCCACGTTTGTTGGGCCATCACTACATCCTTTATGTCAGTCCACGTTTGTTGGGCCATCACTACATCCTCTATATCAATCCACGTTTGTTGGGCCATCACTACATCCTCTATATCAGTCCACGTTTGTTGGGCCATCACTACATCCTCTATGTCAGTCCACGTTTGTTGGGCCATCACTACATCCTTTATATCAATCCACGTTTGTTGGGCCATCACTACATCCTCTATGTCAATCCACGTTTGTTGGGCCATCACTACATCCTTTATGTCAATCCACGTTTGTTGGGCCATCACTACATCCTTTATGTCAATCCACGTTTGTTGGGCCATCACTACATCCTTTATGTCAATTCACGTTTGTTGGGCCATCACTACATCCTCTATATCAGTCCATGTTTGTTGGGCCATCACTACATCCTCTATATCAGTCCATGTTTGTTGGGCCATCACTACATCCTTTATATCAGTCCACGTTTGTTGGGCCATCACTACATCCTTTATGTAAGTCCATGTTTGTTGGGCCATCACTACATCCTCTATATCAGTCCATGTTTGTTGGGCCATCACTACATCCTTTATGTCAGTCCACGTTTGTTGGGCCATCACTACATCCTTTATATTAGCCCATGTTTGTTGGGCCATCACTACATCCTTTATATCAGCCCATGTTTGTTGGGCCATCACTACATCCTCTATATCAGTCCATGTTTGTTGGGCCATCACTACATCCTTTATGCCAGTCCACGTTTGTTGGGCCATCACTACATCCTTTATGTCAGTCCATGTTTGTTGGGCCATCACTACATCCTCTATATCAGCCCATGTTTGTTCTGCCATCACTACATCCTTTATGTCAGTCCACGTTTGTTGGGCCATCACTACATCCTCTATATCAGTCCACGTTTGTTGTGCCATCACTACATCCTCTATATCAGTCCACGTTTGTTGGGCCATCACTACATCCTCTATATCAGTCCACGTTTGTTGTGCCATCACTACATCCTCTATATCAGTCCACGTTTGTTGGGCCATCACTACATCCTTTATGTCAGTCCACGTTTGTTGGGCCATCACTACATCCTTTATATTAGTCCATGTTTGTTGTGCCATCACTACATCCTCTATATCAGTCCACGTTTGTTGGGCCATCACTACATCCTTTATGTCAGTCCATGTTTGTTGGGCCATCACTACATCCTTTATATTAGTCCATGTTTGTTGTGCCATCACTACATCCTTTATATTAGTCCACGTTTGTTGTGCCATCACTACATCCTTTATATTAGTCCACGTTTGTTGTGCCATCACTACATCCTCTATATCAATCCACGTTTGTTGGGCCATCACTACATCCTTTATGTCAGTCCACGTTTGTTGGGCCATCACTACATCCTTTATGTTAGTCCATGTTTGTTGGGCCATCACTACATCCTTTATATCAGTCCACGTTTGTTGGGCCATCACTACATCCTTTATGTAAGTCCATGTTTGTTGGGCCATCACTACATCCTCTATATCAGTCCATGTTTGTTGGGCCATCACTACATCCTTTATGTCAGTCCACGTTTGTTGGGCCATCACTACATCCTTTATATTAGCCCATGTTTGTTGGGCCATCACTACATCCTTTTTATCAGCCCATGTTTGTTGGGCCATCACTACATCCTCTATATCAGTCCATGTTTGTTGGGCCATCACTACATCCTTTATGCCAGTCCACGTTTGTTGGGCCATCACTACATCCTTTATGTCAGTCCATGTTTGTTGGGCCATCACTACATCCTCTATATCAGCCCATGTTTGTTGTGCCATCACTACATCCTTTATGTCAGTCCACGTTTGTTGGGCCATCACTACATCCTCTATATCAGTCCACGTTTGTTGTGCCATCACTACATCCTCTATATCAGTCCACGTTTGTTGGGCCATCACTACATCCTCTATATCAGTCCACGTTTGTTGTGCCATCACTACATCCTCTATATCAGTCCACGTTTGTTGGGCCATCACTACATCCTTTATGTCAGTCCACGTTTGTTGGGCCATCACTACATCCTTTATATTAGTCCATGTTTGTTGTGCCATCACTACATCCTCTATATCAGTCCACGTTTGTTGGGCCATCACTACATCCTTTATGTCAGTCCATGTTTGTTGGGCCATCACTACATCCTTTATATTAGTCCATGTTTGTTGTGCCATCACTACATCCTTTATATTAGTCCACGTTTGTTGTGCCATCACTACATCCTCTATATCAATCCACGTTTGTTGGGCCATCACTACATCCTTTATGTCAGTCCACGTTTGTTGGGCCATCACTACATCCTTTATGTTAGTCCATGTTTGTTGGGTCATCACTACATCCTTTATATCAATCCACGTTTGTTGCGCCATCACTACATCCTTTATGTTAGTCCACGTTTGTTGGGCCATCACTACATCATTTATATCAATCCACGTTTGTTGGGCCATCACTACATCCTTTATATCAATCCACGTTTGTTGGGCCATCACTACATCCTTTATATCAATCCACGTTTGTTGGGCCATCACTACATCCTTTATATCAATCCACGTTTGTTGGGCCATCACTACATCCTTTATATCAATCCACGTTTGTTGGGCCATCACTACATCCTTTATATCAATCCACGTTTGTTGGGCCATCACTACATCCTTTATATCAATCCACGTTTGTTGGGCCATCACTACATCCTTTATATGAATCCACGTTTGTTGGGCCATCACTACATCCTTTATATCAGTCCATGTTTGTTGGGCCATCACTACATCCTTTATATCAATCCATGTTTGTTGGGCCATCACTACATCCTTTATATCAGTCCATGTTTGTTGGGCCATCACTACATCCTTTATATCAGTCCATGTTTGTTGGGCCATCACTACATCCTTTATATCAGTCCATGTTTGTTGGGCCATCACTACATCCTTTATATCAGTCCATGTTTGTTGGGCCATCACTACATCCTTTATATCAGTCCATGTTTGTTGTGCCATCACTACATCCTTTATATCAGTCCATGTTTGTTGGGCCATCACTACATCCTTTATGTTAGCCCATGTTTGTTGGGCCATCACTACATCCTTTATGTTAGTCCATGTTTGTTGGGCCATCACTGCATCCTTTATGTCAGTCCACGTTTGTTGGGCCATCACTACATCCTTTATGTTAGTCCATGTTTGTTGGGCCATCACTACATCCTTTATGTTAGTCCATGTTTGTTGGGCCATCACTACATCCTTTATGTTAGTCCATGTTTGTTGGGCCATCACTACATCCTTTATGTTAGTCCATGTTTGTTGGGCCATCACTGCATCCTTTATGTCCGTCCATGTTTGTTGGGCCATCACTACATCCTTTATGTCAGTCCATGTTTGTTGGGCCATCACTACATCCTTTATGTTAGTCCATGTTAGTTGGGCCATCACTACATCCTTTATGTCCGTCCATGTTTGTTGGGCCATCACTACATCCTTTATGTTAGTCCATGTTTGTTGGGCCATCACTACATCCTTTATGTTAGTCCATGTTTGTTGGGCCATCACTACATCCTTTATGTTAGTCCATGTTTGTTGGGCCATCACTACATCCTTTATGTTAGTCCATGTTTGTTGGGCCATCACTACATCCTTTATGTTAGTCCATGTTTGTTGGGCCATCACTACATCTTTTATGTCAGTCCACGTTTGTTGGGCCATCACTGCATCCTCTATATCAATCCACGTTTGTTGGGCCATCACTACATCCTTTATGTTAGTCCATGTTTGTTGGGCCATCACTACATCCTTTATGTTAGTCCATGTTTGTTGGGCCATCACTACATCCTCTATATCAATCCACGTTTGTTGGGCCATCACTACATCCTTTATGTCAGTCCATGTTTGTTGGGCCATCACTACATCCTCTATATCAATCCACGTTTGTTGGGCCATCACTACATCCTCTATGTCAGTCCACGTTTGTTGGGCCATCACTACATCCTTTATGTCAGTCCACGTTTGTTGGGCCATCACTACATCCTCTATATCAATCCACGTTTGTTGGGCCATCACTACATCCTTTATGTTAGCCCATGTTTGTTGTGCCATCACTACATCCTTTATGTTAGTCCATGTTTGTTGTGCCATCACTACATCCTTTATGTTAGCCCATGTTTGTTGTGCCATCACTACATCCTTTATGTCAGTCCACGTTTGTTGGGCCATCACTACATCCTTTATGTTAGCCCATGTTTGTTGGGCCATCACTACATCCTTTATGTTAGCCCATGTTTGTTGGGTCATCACTACATCCTTTATGTCAGCCCATGTTTGTTGTGCCATCACTACATCCTTTATGTCAGTCCACGTTTGTTGGGCCATCACTACATCCTTTATGTTAGCCCATGTTTGTTGGGCCATCACTACATCCTTTATGTTAGCCCATGTTTGTTGGGCCATCACTACATCCTTTATGTTAGCCCATGTTTGTTGGGCCATCACTACATCCTTTATGTTAGCCCATGTTTGTTGGGCCATCACTACATCCTTTATGTTAGCCCATGTTTGTTGGGCCATCACTACATCCTTTATATCAGTCCACGTTTGTTGGGCCATCACTACATCCTTTATATCAGTCCATGTTTGTTGGGCCATCACTACATCCTTTATATCAGTCCACGTTTGTTGGGCCATCACTACATCCTTTATATCAGTTCATGTTTGTTGGGCCATCACTACATCCTTTATATCAGTCCATGTTTGTTGGGCCATCACTACATCCTTTATATCAGTCCACGTTTGTTGGGCCATCACTACATCCTTTATATCAGTCCACGTTTGTTGGGCCATCACTACATCCTTTATGTCAGTCCACGTTTGTTGGGCCATCACTACATCCTTTATATCAGTCCACGTTTGTTGTGCCATCACTACATCCTTTATGTTAGCCCATGTTTGTTGTGCCATCACTACATCCTTTATGTTAGTCCACGTTTGTTGGGCCATCACTACAAACATGTCGTGATATAAAATATCAACCACGTGACATCATACATTACAAATACTACAGCCGTAACAATTCTCTTTTCATTGCGCTCTGTCTTTCATATACAAAACAAAGGTAACTCTGTGATTCCTACTTCAAACACCACATAGAAGCATTCAATGACTGTCTCATTGATGCACCATACAATCGCATACATCTCAAATATTGAATTATCTCCTTCAAGCACATCTCCCAGATTGAATTGTCACCTTCACACACCTCCCAGATTGAATTATCACCTTCACACACCTCCCAGATTGAATTGTCACCTTCACACACCTCCCAGATTGAATTGTCACCTTCATACATCTCAATGATTGAGTTGTCTCATTCACACATCTCCCAGATTGAACTGTGACATTCAATCATCTGCCAGATTGAATTGTCTCCTCCACACATCTCAATGATTGAATTGTCGTCTTCACACATTTCAATGATTGAATGATATCTCTCATATACTTCTCCCTGATTGAATTGTCTACCTTATACACTTCTCCCTGGTTGAATTCTCCTTCAACCACCAGACAGCCACTACGTCACCAGCCTAACGGGCACCACATCCCAGCTACAAACCCTACAAAGTGTTGCTGGATTGAGCTGCAGCATGCCCCACTCTGCCTGGCATCACCTAACTCATCATGTGACGTCATCTCAACTCTGTCTATTGTTGTGATACATGAACTCTGATGCCACTGATATTCTCCTGTGTCTTGACTCCAATCATGCTACCATGTGCAACTGTTGGGCTTACTACCCGTGCTCCAGTTTGTGATGGCTTCCGACAAGACTGTACCATCCCTTACATACGGTTAGAACAGCACGTCACAACCACTCTATGAAGACATCCATAATGAGCTGTCATCAGAGACAACATACTGCCACACCTCCTGCCACACAACACGATCTCCCACCACACACAAGAACGTTCAGTCAACTCCACCCCCCATTCTCTGATACCACACAATCTCCCCAACCCATAATTACAGACTAACGTATCACTACCAATCGGGCTGGTCTCCTCCCGAGAGGCTCCAATCATGACAAGGGCCTCATCATTACCATGGATGTTTTCAGTGGCTTCATCTGTCCTGGGCCGGCGCTAGCTTTATTCTAGGCAAGTCTAGCCTGGGGCGCCTTTCATGTTGGGGCGCTACTAAGACGATGAAGCTAGCCAAAACTCTGCCTACAAAGCTGAATTCGCAGCAAACTCTACCATTATTTACTACTGGCAGCACTGGAGATTGCTGTAGCTCGTTGTCTATCTTGTTACAAGAGACACATTCCAGGAAAAATCAGCCAACTACAAACAAGTCAGTCAATTACTGTGGGCCACTTGTCGACGTCACTGAGCGTCTGTGGCACAGATAACCTATGTTAGTGTTCCGCGGGTCCCCTTGTAACTAATGGTCTAGTCCACATTCACAAACTACTGGGCCGTACTTGAGTTTGTCGGAACACTCTATACAGAACTCGTGTATTGCAGTCTGCTGCCATTCCATCCTGGCCCGCACCTCTGGCTTCAGCTCATTGTGGGCTCCTGTCGCGCTCATTGTGTGGACCTGGACGGGCTGTGTTTATGCTCCGCCTCGATTGCTTGTGCTGGACTCGGCTCTAACAACACAGGATAGTCTGGAAGGAGTTTACCTATTATCTGAGCCTATTCAACTCACAAATGAGGGACTAAATTGTAGATAAACATTTGGGGACAGCGGGGGCCTGACAGCAGCACTGACGTTGATGACGTGCTGGAGGCGGGCAACGCTGTCGGGCGGAATACAAAGATCGGGATGCTAATGGATATAGGGAATGGTCGAACTGGTAATGGTTATAGGGAATGGTTATAGGGAATGATTATATGGGAATAGTTATAGGGAATGGATACAGGGAATGGTCGAGAAAAAGAGCAGAGAAATGGCTAGGTGTGGGTCCAAGTGTCGAATGTTTGTATCACAGACACGCCGTGGCTAGACATGGAGGCAGTCACGAGAGAAGCTCACATGAGACGATGCTCTGCCAGGAATAGGATCAATCAATACCAGACATATGAGACGATACTCAACGGGTACTGGTGGACATCAACACATAACAGTGGCAGCACTTGGCGGGTACTGGGTGGATGAACATCAACACATAACAGTGGCAGCACTTGGCGGGTACTGGGTGGATGAACATCAACACATAACAGTGCCAGCACTCAGCGGGTACTGGGTGGACGGACATCAACACATAACAGTGGCAGCACTCAGCGGGTACTGGGTGGATGGACATCAACACATAACAGTGGCAGCACTCAGCGGGTACTGGGTGGATGGACATCAACACATAACAGTGGCAGCACTCAGCGGGTACTGGGTGGACGGACATCAACACAGAACAGTGGCAGCACTTAGCGGGTACTGGGTGGACGGACATCAACACAGAACAGTGGCAGCACTCAGCAGGTACTGGGTGGACGGACATCAACACAGAACAGTGGCAGCACTCAGCGGTAGAGCCAGATCAACACGCCATATTTCAATGAAATCACGGAACATCTGACCAACATAATCGACACTGATTAGACAGACCTTCAGTCTATGATAAACATCACACCCCACTCCTGGCTACCAGCCTGACCGCAGCATTACAATTATTTGCCTGTTCCCTATGATAATGGTCGCTATATGTTGATTAGACATTAGACAAGAGCAGATAATCTCGGCTGAATCAAGTGTCTTCAAAACCTCTATTTCAAGTACCAAGATGTTACATACAAGCACCAAGATGTTACAAACATGCACTAAGATGTTACATATATGTACTAAGATGTTACATACAAGTACCAAGATGTTGCATACAAGTACCAAGATGTTACATACATGTACTAAGATGTTACATACATGTACTAAGATGTTACATACATGTACTAAGATGTTACATACATGTACTAAGATGGTACATACAAGCACAAAGATGTTACATACACGTACCAAGATGTTACATACAAGTACCAAGATGTTACATACAAGTACCAAGATGCTACATACAAGTACCAAGATGTTACATACAAGTACCAAGATGTTACATACAAGTACCATGATGTTACATACATGTACTAAGATGTTACTTAAAAGTACTAAGATGTTACATACATGTACTAAGATGTTACATACACGTACCAAGATGTTACATGCAAGTGCCAAGATGTTACATACAAGTGCCAAGATGTTACATACAAGTACTAAGATGTTACATACATGTACTAAGATGTTACATACAAGTACCAAGATGTTATAAACATGCACCAAGATGTTACATACAAGTACCAAGATGTTACATACATGCACCAAGATGTTACATACATGCACCAAGATGTTACATACAAGTACCAAGATGTTACATACAAGTACCGTAAGGTTATTGAAATTGAATTTGTTTTCAAGAAATCGATGGCAGGTAAACATGTAGATGATGTCACTTGACCTTGACAAAGTGGCTGGTGGAACATGGCAAGTGGTGTCAAAAAGACATCGGATCTGAGAGTCAACAGCTCCCGTTCCGCTAACAAAGACGCAGTCAGCGGTGCTGGACAGGACACATGCTGCGGAAGCCATCTGAAAGTATTCACGACAGGCTGGGGTAATTCCCAGGGAGGAGACCAAGGGAAAAGCCACAATATACTCGGAGAAGACAGGTAGAGGATAGCGAAGACATGGAGAAGGGAATGGCATGAAACGGGGCGGCTTGGAAAGTGTTGAAGATAGAGTTATGCGATCACTGGCACTACAGACATGCCAGCAAGACAGCAGACAACTGGATCACTTTAACTCGAGTACAACAGCAAAACTAGGCCTAAGAAGACACGCTTCCTTCATACAACAACGTGTCAACATGGCGCTGGAGTGAGCACAGAATGAGACAGCGGCGTGGACACACACACAAACTAGCCTATTTTATAAACATCTGCTTCCAACACACGAGAGACGCATCTTCAACCGGTCTGTATGTGATGCCAGGTCCACGAGACTCTGTCCGAGGTCAGTGGTCCGTCAGGCCTGCAACACAACCTAGCTGTGATACCAGGTCCACGAGACTTCTCTCCGACGTCAGTGGTCCGTCAGGCCAGCAACACACCTAGCTGTGATACCAGGTCCACGAGACTCTGTCCGAGGTCAGTGGTCCGTCAGGCCAGCAACACAACCTAGCTGTAATACCAGGTCCACGAGACTTCTCTCCGAGGTCAGTGGTCCGTCAGGCCAGCAACACAACCTAGCTGTGATACCAGGTCCACGAGACCCTGTCCGAGGTCAGTGGTCCGTCAGGCCAGAAACACAACCTAGCTGTGATACCAGGTCCACGAGATTCTGTCCGAGGTCAGTGGTCCGTCAGGCCAGCAACACAACCTAGCTGTGATGCCAGATCCACGAGACTCTGTCCGAGGTCAGTGGTCCGTCAGGCCAGCAACACAACCTAGCTGTGATACCAACCTCCCAATGTGAGCACTTGTTTTCTTAATTGACGGGTCAGTTCGCACAAATTAGACTTAATTCTGCTGACCTCCAGGAAGGGGCTAATCAAGTTGAACGAATTTGGTTTGGTTATGGAAGGCCCCAGTATCACTGCAAACGAATTAAAATCCATAATTGCTCAACCGCCCGTGCCAGCGTAATCATCAGAATTAATATCTCATCTCCCAAATAAAGAAAGGTAACTGTAGTCCCCATCGTAGCAGTCTTAGCACACGCCAAAAGACATAAGGCGAAACCGCGCAGACAGTGAACACAGCCAACTGTTCCCTGTCATACGATATCATCATTCATCGTAAACAATTGGAATATCGAAACATGATCAAAACGGATGAGACACACAGCTCACGGTGTGCACAGAGCACTTAACTCAGTAGCTCCTGCAACAAGCCGGACTTGGAATATGAGGAAACTGCAACAAGGAACACTTTTCATGCATAGCCTTCAATTGTTCCTGCCGCCTATCCACAATATACCGGAAGTTCACGTCCTTTGAAAATGATGATCGTCGTATTTAATATAAAAAAATGTATAGCGCTTGATGATGTTAGGCCATCGTTGTTGACTCCAATTCCGAACATTTAGACACACAGTTAGTCGTCAGATTATCCCCGTCGCACATCATACAACAGACCGTAAGATTATCGTATGACCGGTCTAGGGATGTATGATGAGCCATTATGATGACGTAGCACACAAAAATGCACACACAATTTCGCTCCCTTTAGATTCCTAATTACTCTAGTGAAAGCAGCTTACGACGAACAAAACACGGTGCAAATTTCCTAAAGAGATAAAAACTCTGGCTGACGAAGTACTTTACATTAATAAGTAACATGGAAATAACTTGCGTCAAGGAATTCCAACAACGGTCATGAACAGCACCAATGTGACGTAAAGCGCAGATCAAGTCTAGACGGTGGAAGGTCTCATTCACAACACTTGATTTGTCAAAAAAGGACTGTTGCCGGCGTACAACTTCGCTTTAGCCGCACAGATGTAATAAGTAGATCATCATTTATACTTTAATGCAGAAAAGTGCAATGGAGAACCGAAATTAATCAGATCCTGAATGCACTTTCTGCAGCGATCGAGAGAACGTGACCTAGATCCACCATCTTTACAACGGAAGTCCAGCTGAATTAATTCTTCACATTAGCCACTCCTTGCTCTACTGTTGGGAAATCAGGAGTTCCTCTTATCTTGGACAGAGATTGTCTTATATTGGAAAATGATAGTCTTATATTGGAAAATGATTGTCTTATACTGGAAAATGATAGTCTTATATTGGAAAATGATAGTCTTATATTGGAAAATGATAGTCTTATACTGGAAAATGATAGTCTCATATTGGAAAATGATAATCTTATACAGGAAAATGATAGTCCTATTTGGAAAATGATAGTCTTATATTGGAAAATGATAATCTTATGCTGGAAAATGATAGTCTCATACTGGAAAATGATAGTCTTATACTAGAAAATGATAGTCTCATATTGGAAAATGATAATCTTATACTGGAAAATGATAGTCCTATTTGGAAAATGATAGTCTTATATTGGAAAATGATAGTCTTATGCTGGAAAATGATAGTCTCATGCTGGAAAATGATAGTCTTATACTGGAAAATGATAGTCTTATATTGGAAAATGATAGTCTTGTATTGGAAAATGATAGTCTTATATTGGAAAATGATAGTCTTATACTGGAAAATGATAGTCTTATACTGGAAAATGATAGTCTCATATTGGAAAATGATAGTCTCATATTGGAAAATGATAATCTTATACTGGAAAATGATAGTCTCATATTGGAAAATGATAGTCTCATATTGGAAAATGATAGCTTTATATTGGAAAATGATAGTCTTATATTGGAAAATGATAGTCTTATATTGGAAAATGATAGTTTTATATTGGAAAATGATAGTCTTATATTGGAAAATGATAGTCTTATATTGGAAAATGATAGTCTCATATTGGAAAATGATAGTCTTATATTGGAAAATGATAGTTTTATATTGGAAAATGATAGTTTTATATTGGAAAATGATAGTCTTATATTGGAAAATGATAGTCTTATACTGGAAAATGATAGTCTCATATTGGAAAATGATAGTCTCATATTGGAAAATGATAGCTTTATATTGGAAAATGAAAGTCTTATATTGGAAAATGATAGTCTTATACTGGAAAATGATAGTCGTATATTAGAAAATGATAATCTTACATTGCACAGAGAAAGTCATATTGAACAAATGAAGTCTGATTTTTTTGTCTAAAAAACAAAGTAGGATCACTAACCCTGCCTCTAGCACACAGTAGGTCACTAACTTTGACTTTACCACAATGTAGGATCACTAACCCTGCCTCTAGCACAAAGTAGGTCACTAACTTTGACTTTACCACAAAGTAGGATAACTAACCCTGCCTCTAGCACAAAGTAGGTCACTAGCCCTGCCTCTAGCACAAAGTAGATCATAAGACCTGTCTCTAGCAAAACGTAGGTCACTAACTTTAACTTTACCACAAAGTAGGTCACTAACCCTGCCTCTAAGACAAAGTAGGACACAAGCCCTGCCTCTAGCACAAAGTAGATCACTAGCCCTAGCTCTAGCACAAGCTAGGACAATAGCCCTGCCTCTAACACAAGGTTGGACACTAGCCCTGCCTCAAGTACAAAGTAGGTTAATAACACCAACCCTAGTACAAAGTAGGTCACAAACCCTGCATCTAGCACAAACTAGGTCACTAACCCTGCGTCTTGCACAAAGTAGGTCACTAACCCTGCGTCTTGCACACAATAGGTCACTAGCCCTGCCTGAAGCACAAAGTAGGTCACTAGCCCTGCCTGTAGCACAGAGTAGGTCACTAGCCCTGCCTATAGCATAGAGTAGGTAACTAGCCTGCCTGTAGCACAGAGTAGGCCACTAGACCTACCTGTATCACAAAGTAGGTCACTAGCCCTACCTGTAGCACAAAGTAGGTCACTAACCCTGCCTATAGCATAGATAGATGAAATGTGGAGCAGACAAGCTGCAATGATAGAAAGCACCATGTCTGTATCTATGAGACACACCAGAGAGTTGTGAACATAGATGTTAGCACTGCCAAGTGCTACTGTACACCCACACACTAGCTAACCCACAGAGCACCACTGTTGTACACCCACACACTAGCTAACCCACAGAGCACCACTGCTGTACACCCACACACTAGCTAACCCACAGAGCACCACTGTTGTACACCCACACACTAGCTAACCCACAGAGCACCACTGTTGTACACCCACACACTATCTACTCCACAGATCACCACTGCTGTACACCCACACACTAGCTAACCCACAGAGCACCACTGTTGTACACCCACACACTATCTACCCCACAGACCACCACTGCTGTACACCCACACACTAGCTAACCCACAGACCACTACTACTGAATACACACACACCAGCTATCATACACTGGGCATCAAACTTACCCTTCTGCATACACTGAACACCCAGACAGCATCTACCACACACCGTACACAGCCACACATGAACTCACTCTGCTGCAGACACCCAGACAGCATCTACCACACACTGTACACATGCACTTATCCTGCTGCAGACACCCAGACAACATCTACCACACACTGTACACATGTACTTATCGTGCTGCAGACACCCAGACAACATCTACCACACACTGTACACATGTACTTACCCTGCTGCAGACACCCAGACAGCATCTACCACACACTGTACACATGTACTTATCCTGCTGCAGACACACAGACAACATCTACCACACACTGTACACATGTACTTATCCTGCTGCAGACACCCAGACAGCATCTACCACACACTGTACACATGCACTTATCCTGCTGCAGACACCCAGACAGCATCTACCACACACTGTACACATGCACTTACCCTGCTGCAGACACACAGACAACATCTACCACACACTGTACACATGTACTTATCCTGATGCAGACACCCAGACAACATCTACCACACACTGTACACATGTACTTATCCTGCTGCAGACACACAGACAGCATCTACCACACACTGTACACATGCACTTATCCTGCTGCAGACACACAGACAACATCTACCACACACCGTACACAGCCACACATGAACTCACTCTGCTGCAGACACCCAGACAGCATCTACCACACACTGTACACATGTACTTATCCTGCTGCAGACACACAGACAGCATCTACCACACACTGTACACATGCACTTATCCTGCTGCAGACACCCAGACAACATCTACCACACACTGTACACATGCACTTATCCTGCTGCAGACACCCAGACAACATCTACCACACACTGTACACATGTACTTATCCTGCTGCAGACACACAGACAGCATCTACCACACACTGTACACATGCACTTACCCTGCTGCAGACACCCAGACAACATCTACCACACACTGTACACATGCACTTACCCTGCTGCAGACACACAGACAGCATCTACCACACACTGTACACATGCACTTACCCTGCTGCAGACACACAGACAGCATCTACCACACACTGTACACATGCACTTACCCTGCTGCAGACACACAGACAACATCTACCACACACTGTACACATGTACTTATCCTGCTGCAGACACCCAGACAACATCTACCACACACTGTACACATGTACTTATCCTGCTGCAGACACACAGACAGCATCTACCACACACTGTACACATGTACTTATCCTGCTGCAGACACCCAGACAGCATCTACCACACACTGTACACATGTACTTACCCTGCTGCGGACACTGAAGACGTGGCAATAATGATTGCAGGCTTCCCTGTCCTTGGTGATGTAAGCAAAGAAGTTCATGTGTTCCCCATCCTGGCAGGCACAGAAAATGTTGGCGATCTCGTGGTCACAGACAACTTTCTGTAGAACAACATTAGCAGTGTTAGTGCCCAGGCAACAACTAATGTTGTGTACCTACAACTAACAACGGACTTTACAAATGTGTGTGTGTGTATATCCTATAACAAATACCAACAGAGTTGACAAAACAAAATGACCAGTTATTCTTAATGTAATGATGCCCAACACCATATTGAGTTAATGCAATGATGCCCAATACCAAATTGAGTTAATGCAATGATGCCCAACACCATATTGAGTTAATGCAATGATGCCCAACACCAGTTATAGTTAATGCAATGATGCCCAACACCAGTTATAGTTAATGCAATGATGCCCAACACCAGTTATAGTTAATTCAATGATGATTAACACCAGTTATAGTTAATGCAATGATGCCCAACACCAGTTATAGTTAATTCAATGATGATTAACACCAGTTATAGTTAATGCAATGATGCCCAGCACCAGTTATAGTTAATGCAATGATGCCCAACTAGTTAATCCAATGATGCCCAACACCAGTTATAGTTAATTCAATGATGCCCAAAACCAGTTATAGTTAATGCAATGATGCCCAGCACCAGTTATAGTTAATGCAATGATGCCCAACACCAGTTATAGTTAATTCAATGATGCCCAACACTGGTTATAGTTAATTCAATGATGCCCAACACCCGTTTTAGTTAGATCAATGATGCCCAACACCATTTATAGTTAATTCAATTATGTCTAACACCAGTTATAGTTAATTCAATGATGGCCAACACCCGTTTTAGTTAATTCAATGATGCCCAACACCATTTATAGTTAATTAAATGATGTCTAACACCAGTTATAGTTAATTCAATGATGCCCAACACCCGTTTTAGTTAATTCAATGATGCCCAACACCATTTATAGTTAATTCAATGATGTCTAACACCAGTTATAGTTAATTCAATGATGTCTAACACCAGTTATAGTTAATTCAATGATGCCCAACACCCGTTTTAGTTAATTCAATGATGCCCAACACCATTTATAGTTAATTCAATGATGTCTAACACCAGTTATAGTTAATTCAATGATGTCTAACACCAGTTATAGTTAATTCAATGATGTCTATCACCATTTATAGTTAATTCAATGATGCCCAACACCAGCTATAGTTAATTCAATGATGCCCAACACCAGCTATAGTTAATTCAATGATGCCCAACACCAGCTATAGTTAATTCAATGATGCCCAACACCAGCTATAGTTAATTCAATGATGCCCAACACCAGCTATAGCTAATTCAATGATGCCCAACACCCGTTTTAGTTAATTCAATGATGCCCAACACCATTTATAGTTAATTCAATGATGTCTAACACCAGTTATAGTTAATTCAATGATGCCCAACACCAGCTATAGTTAATTCAATGATGCCCAACACCAGCTATAGTTAATTCAATGATGTCTAACACCAGTTATAGTTAATTCAATGATGCCCAACACCAGCTATAGTTAATTCAATGATGCCCAACACCAGCTATAGTTAATTCAATGATGTCTAACACCAGCTATAGTTAATTCAATGATGCCCAACACCAGTTATAGTTAATTCAATGATGCCCAACATGTGCACTATGTTGGTGTTGTAGTGACTGGACGACGAGTCAGTCTAGACAAACACATCCAGCCATGTGAGCAGGCGGCCACAGAACAGTTGTGGGATGACTGATGTGTGAACATAACTGATGGGCCTGTGTTTCATCTACTCTCGTGTGCTGATATATCATGTTCGGATATATGATTTGTCTTGTTGAGAGATGTAAAGTACAAGATGTCATGTTGTTAGATGTGTCACAAGATGTCATGTTGTTAGATGTGTCACAAGATGTCATGTTGTTAGATGTGTCACAAGATGTCATGTTGTTAGATGTGTCACAAGATGTCATGTTGTTAGATGTGTCACAAGATGTCATGTTGTTAGATGTGTCACAAGATGTCATGTTGTTAGATGTGTCACAAGATGTCATGTTGTTAGATGTGTCACAAGATGTCATGTTGTTAGATGTGTCACAAGATGTCATGTTGTTAGATGTGTCACAAGATGTCATGTTGTTAGATGTGTCACAAGATGTCATGTTGTTAGATGTGTCACAAGATGTCATGTTGTTAGATGTGTCACAAGATGTCATGTTGTTAGATGTGTCACAAGATGTCATGTTGTTAGATGTGTCACAAGATGTCATGTTGTTAGATGTGTCACAAGATGTCATGTTGTTAGATGTGTCACAAGATGTCATGTTGTTAGATGTGTCACAAGATGATGTGTAGTGAGATGTCGTGTAAGGTGCACAACAACGAGGTCAGCTCACCTTGGAGGCGGCGTCAATGAACTTGACCCCTTTGAAAGATATGGACAACATGATAGTTGGGATCTTGCTGATCACTTCCGAGGATTTCTAGACAACAAAAACAAAAGGTCAGCATGAGTGTGGCCATGTTAAGGCCATCTTTTCTCCTACCTACAGACTGGTATTTACAAACACAATAACACTTTCTGCCACGCTTTATTTCTTCTTTCTATCACTGCGTGCGTGTGTGGGAGACACAAAGGCAGTGATTACATGTAAGCAGAGAGTAAACAAATAAATCATGTCAATATAAAAAGTAGTAAATTATTTCTAAATATGTTTTAAATGGCGGCTGAGACAATAAGAAAGCAAGATGGAATGAACAGGAAATGGCACCTCCCAGCTCAGGGGCATTAACGAAGAAAGCAAAGGGAAATCATTAAGGAACTTGTTTATAGACTAGCACATGACCAGGACCAGTAGCAGCCCGCAGCCCTCTCACACCTCTCAGTGCCACCTAACACGCCTTTTCGCTCCGACACCTCCGTGAACGGCTAGAGAAATGACCAGGACAATATGGCCACATCGATCTGTGGGTGCTTCATGGCAGGGCAAAGGACATCAGACAGAGCGCGAGTTGAAGAAAAAAGTCAAGCCCTATCTGGGGACGCGAAATTGCATCACAGCTTCACGTTCCTAATTGATAAACCAAGAGATGGAAACAGCTTATCCGAGCGGCCAAGTGTGCTCAAGAGGTAATCAAGCGCGACCTAGCGGGCCCAGGCACACACCACACGTGTCAACGCCAATGAAACTGGTCCTTATTTACGATGTGTTTTCTCATTTCAGCTAAGGGAGAGAATATCTTTGCCATCGCCACAGTGTTCCAGTGTTGGAGGGGATATTGAATTTTGAAGTTTTCATGCTTCGATGGGTCAGTCTGAAATAGGGAGCCCGTAAAGTGTGACTTGAAATGGGAGGACCCATTACGGCTTGGCTTCACAACCAAGGAAGGGGAAAAACGCATTTTTCACATTAAATTTTTAATAAGTTTTCTTCCTTCACTCACTCCCAATTCTCCTACTCTTAACTTGTTCTTTCTATCCCAATGTTTCACAGTCTGACTCCATGATCAAGTTAACGCTCTCAGTCTTCATCATACTGTGTCTACAGCTTCCTCTCTGGCCGGCCCCATTAGTCCCTGATGTTTTCTAGTCCGCAACTGCCAGGCATTAACGTACGGAAGCAATCTCACTAATGTAGGTCACTAATAGATGCAGCACGACCATGTTCTGTCTACTGGAAAACTGGCAGGCGTTACTAACTCTGTCTTAGCAAGCGCATTTTCTGCTAGAATGAGGAGAGCTACAACTAAGTTCGGATACCAACATGACGACATTCTGGCAGAAAGAGCACAGCTAGAACGAGCTCATATACCAGCAGGAACAGTGAAGAACTCAACGCTTTCTATGGGCGCTTTCTATCAAGGATTAGATGTGACAGACATTCGGATGAAGATTGCCCACATATGGGCGACCATTCTGAAGCGTTCAACAACTTGCCGGTATGGTTCTTCTGTTCTCGTCGAAGACGAGTCCGCGAACATGAGTTGACAAGCTTGCTCCACGGGCAAGATCACAACGGGAATGTGAGAGCTTGGCAGGACAGTAACAATGTAGTGAAGAGAATGTGAGAGCTTGGCAGGACAGTAACAATGTAGTGAAGAGAATGTGAGAGCTTGGCAGGACAGTAACAATGTAGTGAAGAGAATGTGAGAGCTTGGCAAGAGAGTAACAAGGATGTAGTGAAGAGAATGTGAGAGCTTGGCAAGAGAGTAACAAGGATGTAGTGAAGAGAATGTGAGAGCTTGGCAGGACAGTAACAATGTAGTGAAGAGAATGTGAGAGCTTGGCAAGACAGTAACAATGTAGTGAAGAGAATATGAGAGCTTGGCAGGACAGTAACAATGTAGTGAAGAGAATGTGAGAGCTTGGCAGGACAGTAACAATGTAGTGAAGAGAATGTGAGAGCTTGGCAAGAGAGTAACAAGGATGTAGTGAAGAGAATGTGAGAGCTTGGCAAGACAGTAACAATGTAGTGAAGAGAATGTGAGAGCTTGGCAGGACAGTAACAATGTAGTGAAGACAATGTGAGAGCTTGGCAAGAGAGTAACAAGGATGTAGTGAAGAGAATGTGAGAGCTTGGCAGGACAGTAACAATGTAGTGAAGAGAATGTGAGAGCTTGGCAAGACAGTAACAATGTAGTGAAGAGAATGTGAGAGCTTGGCAAGAGAGTAACAAGGATGTAGTGAAGAGAATGTGAGAGCTTGGCAGGACAGTAACAATGTAGTGAAGAGAATGTGAGAGCTTGGCAAGACAGTAACAATGTAGTGAAGAGAATGTGAGAGCTTGGCAGGACAGTAACAATGTAGTGAAGAGAATGTGAGAGCTTGGCAGGACAGTAACAATGTAGTGAAGAGAATGTGAGAGCTTGGCAAGACAGTAACAATGTAGTGAAGAGAGTGTGAGAGCTTGGCAAGACAGTAACAATGTAGTGAAGAGAATGTGAGAGCTTGGCAGGACAGTAACAATGTAGTGAAGAGAATGTGAGAGCTTGGCAAGACAGTAACAATGTAGTGAAGAGAATATGAGAGCTTGGCAGGACAGTAACAATGTAGTGAAGAGAATGTGAGAGCTTGGCAGGACAGTAACAATGTAGTGAAGAGAATGTGAGAGCTTGGCAAGACAGTAACAATGTAGTGAAGAGAATGTGAGAGCTTGGCAAGACAGTAACAATGTAGTGAAGAGAATGTGAGAGCTTGACAAGACAGTAACATGGATGTAGTGAAGAGAATGTAAGAGCTTGGCAAGACAGTAACATGGATGTAGTGAAGAGAATGTAAGAGCTTGGCAAGACAGTAACATGGATGTGGTGAAGAGAATGTAAGAGCTTGGCAAGACAGTAACAATGTAGTGAAGAGAATGTGAGAGCTTGGCAAGAGAGTAACAATGTAGTGAAGAGAATGTGAGAGCTTGGGAAGACAGTAACAATGTAGTGAAGAGAATGTGAGAGCTTGGCAAGAGAGTAACAATGTAGTAAAGAGAATGTGAGAGCTTGGCAAGACAGTAACAAAGTAGTGAAGAGAATGTGAGAGCTTGGCAGGGCAGTAACAATGTAGTGAAGAGAATGTGAGAGCTTGGCAAGATAGTAACAATGTAGTGAAGAGAATGTGAGAGCTTGGCAAGACAGTAACAATGTAGTGAAGAGAATGTGAGAGCTTGGCAAGACAGTAACAATGTAGTGAAGAGAATGTGAGAGCTTGGCAAGACAGTAACAATGTAGTGAAGAGAATGTGAGAGCTTGACAAGACAGTAACATGGATGTAGTGAAGAGAATGTAAGAGCTTGGCAAGACAGTAACATGGATGTAGTGAAGAGAATGTAAGAGCTTGGCAAGACAGTAACATGGATGTGGTGAAGAGAATGTAAGAGCTTGGCAAGACAGTAACAATGTAGTGAAGAGAATGTGAGAGCTTGGCAAGAGAGTAACAATGTAGTGAAGAGAATGTGAGAGCTTGGGAAGACAGTAACAATGTAGTGAAGAGAATGTGAGAGCTTGGCAAGAGAGTAACAATGTAGTAAAGAGAATGTGAGAGCTTGGCAAGACAGTAACAAAGTAGTGAAGAGAATGTGAGAGCTTGGCAGGGCAGTAACAATGTAGTGAAGAGAATGTGAGAGCTTGGCAAGATAGTAACAATGTAGTGAAGAGAATGTGAGAGCTTGGCAAGACAGTAACAATGTAGTGAAGAGAATGTGAGAGTTTGGCAAGACAGTAACAATGTAGTGAAGAGAATGTGAGAGCTTGGCAAGACAGTAACAATGTAGTGAAGAGAATGTGAGAGCTTGACAAGACAGTAACATGGATGTAGTGAAGAGAATGTAAGAGCTTGGCAAGACAGTAACATGGATGTAGTGAAGAGAATGTAAGAGCTTGGCAAGACAGTAACATGGATGTGGTGAAGAGAATGTAAGAGCTTGGCAAGACAGTAACATGGATGTAGTGAAGAGAATGTAAGAGCTTGGCAAGACAGTAACATGGATGTAGTGAAGAGAATGTAAGAGCTTAGCAAGACAGTAACATGGATGTAGTGAAGAGAATGTAAGAGCTTGGCAGGACAGAAACAAGGATGTAGTGAGGAGAATGTGAGAGCTTGGCAGAACAGTAACATGGATGTAGTGAAGAGAATGTGAGAGCTTGACAAGACAGTAACAATGTAGTGAAGAGAATGTGAGAGCTTGGGAGGACAGAAACAAGGATGTAGTGAAGAGAATGTGAGAGCTTGGCAAGACAGTAACAATGTAGTGAAGAGAATATGAGAGCTTGGCAAGACAGTAACAATGTAGTGAAGAGAATGTGAGAGCTTGGCAAGACAGTAATAATATAGTGAAGAGAATGTGAGAGCCTGGCAGGACAGAAACAAGGATGTAGTGAAGAGAATGTGAGAGCTTGGCAAGACCGTAACAATGTAGTGAAGAGAATATGAGAGCTTGGCAAGACAGTA
The DNA here is from genome assembly GCA_032433765.1 of Megaustenia siamemsis. Taxonomy (NCBI): domain Eukaryota; kingdom Metazoa; phylum Mollusca; class Gastropoda; order Stylommatophora; family Ariophantidae; genus Megaustenia; species Megaustenia siamemsis. The sequence goes on along the minus strand of JAVIAB010000024.1, from coordinate 81,239,442 downwards.
ACAATGTAGTGAAGAGAATGTGAGAGCTTGGCAGGACAGAAACAAGGATGTAGTGAAGAGAATATGAGAGCTTGGCAAGACAGTAACAATGTAGTGAAGAGAATGTGAGAGCTTGGCAGGACAGTAACATGGATGTAGTGAAGAGAATGTGAGAGCATGGCAAGACAGTAACAATGTAGTGAAGAGAATGTGAGAGCTTGGCAGGACAGAAACAAGGATGTAGTGAAGAGAATGTGAGAGCTTGGCAGGACAGTAACAAGGATGTAATGAAGAGAATGTGAGAACTTGGCAAGACAGTAACAAGGATGTAGTGAAGAGAATGTGAGAGCTTGACAAGACAGTAACAATGTAGTGAAGAGAACGTGAGAGCTTGACAAGACAGTAACAATGTAGTGAAGAGAATGTGAGAGCTTGACAGGACAGTAACAATGTAGTGAAGAAAATCTGAGAGTTTGGCAAGACAGTAACAATGTCAATGAAGAGAATGTGAGAGCTTGACAAGACAGTAACAATGTAGTGAAGAGAATCTGAGAGTTTGGCAAGACAGTAACAATGTAGTGAAGAGAATGTGAGAGCTTGGCAAGACAGTAACAATGTAGTGAAGAGAATGTGAGAGCATGGCAAGACAGTAACAATGTAGTGAAGAGAATGTGAGAGCTTGGCAAGACAGTAACAATGTAGTGAAGAGAATCTGAGAGTTTGGCAAGATAGTAACAATGTAGTGAAGAGAATGTGAGAGCTTGGCAAGACAGTAACAACGTAGTGAAGAGAATGTGAGAGCTTGACAAGACAGTAACTTAGATTTAGTGAAATGAATTTGAGAGCTTGGCAAGCCAGTAACAAGGATGTAGTGAAGAGACTGTGAGAACTTGACAAGACAGTAACAAGGATGTAGTGAAGAGAATGTGAGAGCTTGGCAAGACAGTAACATGGATGTAGTGAAGAGAATGTGAGAGCTTGGCAAGACAGTAACAAAGATGGAGTGAAGAGAATGTGAGAGCTTGGCAAGACAGTAACATGGATGTAGTGAAGAGAATGTGAGAGCTTGGCAAGACAGTAACAAAGATGGAGTGAAGAGAATGGACAGTCAGGCTATAGGTTAGACCTGAGGACGTACAAGCTGCAACAACTATTACCGTGTGGACGTTCAGGAGTTAAAACTTCCTGACCTGCGTGAGAGCGATCAGATGGAATGTTCAAAGGACCCAAGTTCCCAACACAACCGACTGCACAAACACACAAGCCATAAAAATATATTTGTAAAAATCCTACAGCTCAAAATAATGATATATGACGCAATAAGCAATAATCGAAATAGTAACTAGGTACGTCAGTACCGGAGGAAAAAAGTGGGTGGGGGAGCAGCGGATAAACAAAGTCAAAGCCCGCAACATTTCTAAATCTATCTATTGGGCTTCTATGATTGCCTTCTGTGCTTGCACATCCCCGCACCGGCTTGTTGCTAGAGAAGAGGAGAAAACGAAGCGACTGGTATCTTGACATGTCCCGAGATAAACACTTTCACAATATTGGAGACACATACACGCAGGCATCACGAGCTGCCAACACTGGTTCAATCAACAGAAAGAGCACACAGACAAGCTGGCCATGTCATGTACTAGGAGGAGATCATAGACAATCAACAGAAAGAGCACACAGACAAGCTGGCCAGGTCATGTACTAGGAGGAGATCATAGACAATCAACAGAAAGAGCACACAGATAAGCTGGCCAGGTCATGTACTCAGAGGATATCATAGACAATCAACAGAAAGAGCACACAGATAAGCTGGCCAGGTGATGTACATTTACTAGGACAGATCATAGACAATCAACAGAAAGAGCACACAGATAAGCTGGCCAGGTCATGTACTAGGAGGAGATCATAGACAATCAACAGAAAGAGCACACAGACAAGCTGGCCAGGTGATGTACTAGGAGGAGATCATAGACAATCAACAGAAAGAGCACACAGATAAGCTGGCCAGGTGATGTACTAGGAGGAGATCATAGACAATCAACAGAAAGAGCACACAGATAAGCTGGCCAGGTGATGTACTAGGAGGAGATCATAGACAATCAACAAGAGTCGTCATTCAATGAAGGGAGTATGGAAGAGACGGCTAAGTACGAGATAACTGTGTGGAGGACAGTTCAGACTGGGCCATGCAATGTGAGCTAGACTTTGGGACAACCTTCTAATTTGACAAAGCAGACAGAAGAGATGTGGCTGCCTACAAGAGGGAGCCCAGCATGGTCCCAGACAAGAAGCACATCCAGTCAACAAAGATTGGTTATCATGTCCCATTGACTGGTTCTCTCACTGCTTGATGCACTCTCTATTTGGTCTAGTGCTACAGCAAAATAAAGGGGACAATAAAAACACAAAGAATAACATCAACAATAAACACATTAGAAATAGCAAATAATAGAAAACAAGAAAGCAAACTTTTGATAAAAGCGGTGAGTACAACTCAAAACACGCATGAGCTGCTTATAGAGAGTCAAGGGACTAGACCACACATTTGTTGGTCAGCCACGGCACAAGTTTAGAGCAAATATCAGGACACACACGCACTTACAGGAACCGACCATACGACCAACTCATAGTGTTGTTTCTATCTCTCCACATACAGGTACCGACCATACGACCAACTCATAGTGTTGTTTCTATCTCTCCACATACAAGTACTGACCATACGACCAGCTCATGATGTTTCTATCCCTCCATATACAGGTACTGACCATAAGACCAGCTCATGATGTTGTTTCTATCTCTCCATATACAGGTACCGACCATACGACCAACTCATGATGTTGTTTCTATCTCTCCACATACAGGTACTGACCATACGACCAACTCATGATGTTGTTTTTATCTCTCCACATACAGGTACTGACCATACGACCAACTCATGATGTTGTTTCTATCCCTCCACATACAAGGATCGACCATACGACCAGCTCATGATGTTGTTTCTATCTCTCCACATACAAGGATCGACCATACGACCAGCTCATGGTGTTGTTTCTATCCCTCCATATACAGGTACTGACCATACGACCAACTCATGATGTTGTTTCTATCTCTCCACATACAAGTACTGACCATACGACCAGCTCATGATGTTGTTTCTATCCCTCCACATACAAGTACTGACCATACGACCAGCTCATGATGTTGTTTCTATCTCTCCACATACAAGTACTGACCATACGACCAGCTCATGATGTTGTTTCTATCCCTCCATATACAGGTACTGACCATACGACCAACTCATGATGTTGTTTCTATCTCTCCACATACAAGTACTGACCATACGACCAGCTCATGACGTTGTTTCTATCCCTCCACATACAGGTACTGACCATACGACCAACTCATGATGTTGTTTCTATCTCTTCACATACAAGTACTGACCATACGACCAGCTCATGATGTTGTTTCTATCTCTCCACATACAAGTACTGACCATACGACCAGCTCATGATGTTGTTTCTATCTCTCCACATACAAGTACTGACCATACGACCAGCTCATGATGTTGTTTCTATCCCTCCACATTCAAGTACTGACCATACGACCAGCTCATGATGTTGTTTCTATCTCTCCACATACAAGTACTGACCATACGACCAGCTCATGATGTTGTTTCTATCTCTCCATATACAGGTACCGACCATACGACCAACTCATGATGTTGTTTCTATCTCTCCACATACAGGTACTGACCATACGACCAGCTCATGATGTTGTTTCTATCTCTCCACATACAAGTACCGACCATACGACCAGCTCATGATGTTGTTTCTATCTCTCCACATACAAGTACCGACCATACGACCAGCTCATGATGTTGTTTCTATCTCTTCACATACAAGTACTGACCATACGACCAGCTCATGATGTTGTTTCTATCCCTCCACATTCAAGTACTGACCATACGACCAGCTCATGATGTTGTTTCTATCTCTCCACATACAAGTACTGACCATACGACCAGCTCATGATGTTGTTTCTATCTCTCCATATACAGGTACCGACCATACGACCAACTCATGATGTTGTTTCTATCTCTCCACATACAGGTACTGACCATACGACCAACTCATGATGCTGTTTTTATCTCTCCACATACAGGTACTGACCATACGACCAACTCATGATGTTTCTATCCCTCCACATACAAGGATCGACCATACGACAAGCTCATGATGTTGTTTCTATCTCTCCACATACAAGGATCGACCATACGACCAGCTCATGGTGTTGTTTCTATCCCTCCATATACAGGTACTGACCATACGACCAACTCATGATGTTGTTTCTATCTCTCCACATACAAGTACTGACCATACGACCAGCTCATGATGTTGTTTCTATCCCTCCACAAACAAGTACTGACCATACGACCAGCTCATGATGTTGTTTCTATCTCTCCACATACAAGTACTGACCATACGACCAGCTCATGATGTTGTTTCTATCCCTCCATATACAGGTACTGACCATACGACCAACTCATGATGTTGTTTCTATCTCTCCACATACAAGTACTGACCATACGACCAGCTCATGATGTTGTTTCTATCCCTCCACACACAAGTACTGACCATACGACCAGCTCATGATGTTGTTTCTATCTCTCCACATACAAGTACTGACCATACGACCAGCTCATGATGTTGTTTCTATCTCTCCATATACAGGTACCGACCATACGACCAACTCATGATGTTGTTTCTATCTCTCCACATACAGGTACTGACCATACGACCAACTCATGATGTTGTTTTTATCTCTCCACATACAAGGATCGACCATACGACCAGCTCATGATGTTGTTTCTATCTCTCCACATACAAGGATCGACCATACGACCAGCTCATGATGTTGTTTCTATCTCTCCACATACAAGGATCGACCATACGACCAGCTCATGATGTTGTTTCTATCTCTCCACATACAAGGATCGACCATACGACCAGCTCATTGTGTGCCAAGATGTTGTTCCTACCCCTCCACATACAAGGATCGACCATACGACCAGCTCATGATGTTGTTTCTATCCCTCCACATACAAGGATCGACCATACGACCAGCTCATGATGTTGTTTCTATCTCTCCATATACAAGTACCGACCATACGACCAACTCATGATGTTGTTCCTACCCCTCCACATACAAGGATCGAACATACGACCAACTCAAGATGTTGTTCCTACCCCTCCACATACAAGGATCGACCATACGACCAACTCATGATGTTGTTCCTACCCCTCCACATACAAGGATCGACCATACGACCAGCTCATCGTGTGTCAAGATGTTGTTTCTATCCCTCCATCATGAAACAGGAAAAAGAATCAGGTCCGCATGATCACAAGACTTGAACACGGGAGAAGTTGGTCAGTTGTTTATCAGGCCAAACAAGAGCAGTGAAGTTGTGGGAAGTCTGATAGTCTCATGATTTGAGGCTAGGTAACCGAATCAGTTGAAAGCGATCACCAACTTTCACATGTAACAGATGATCAAGATCCCACTCCACCTCAATATGGTAGTGCACATAGCAGGAGTAAATGTGGCCAAACTATTAGACACATCGAGTAGGGGAGGCAACCATTTACTGATGCTGAAGTCTCATGTGTTTGGCTGAAAGGTACATCTATGGCAGCCAATCAATTCAGAGGAAGAGCTATGTTTACAGCACTCGGAAAATATGACAAATAATCAACAACAGAAAAGAAAAAACAACAATATATGATCTGAAGTAGGATCGAACCCGTACTCCTTGGCACTGCGCATTGCCACGAAAACATTTGTTTGGTTACTCCATGACAACGTCTGTGGTTGGCAGCAATTTACCATAGATGTTAGTCATTTCTCTGTGGGCAACCGAGGACGTAGAGGCCAAACGTAGCAAACAAAATGTCCGCCCTAACTAGTCTATCTTTGTATACATGCCACTGTTACCACATAGCTTGCAGTCTAGTACATGATGATGGCTCCACAAGTTACACACGGCAAAGCCTCACTGACATTTTTTCTGTCAAATAAAGGAAATGCGTTCATTATCATTTTAGTCCAAAGTGACAGTTTTGGAGCAGCCAGTCCAAAGTGACAGTTCTTGGAGCAGCCAGTCCAAAGTGACAGTTCTTGGAGCAGTCAGTCCAATGTGACAGTTCTTGGAGCAGCCAGTCCAAAGTGACAGTTCTTGGAGCAGCCAGTCCAAAGTGACAGTTCTTGGAGCAGCCAGTCAAAAGTGACAGTTCTTGGAGCAGCCAGTCCAAAGTGACAGTTCTTGGAGCCGCCAGTCAAAAGTGACAGTTCTTGGAGCCGCCAGTCAAAATTTAAAAATGAATAACTTTATGCCTATTTATCATATGTCAAGTGAGGTAACTAGATGAGATGTCTCGTCATATGTCAAGTGAGGTAACTAGGTGAGATGTCTCGTCATATGTCAAGTGAGGTAACTAGGTGAGATGTCTCGTCATATGTCAAGTGAGGTAACTAGGTGAGATGTCTCGTCATATGTCAAGTGAGGTAACTAGGTGAGATGTCTCGTCATATGTCAAGTGAGGTAACTAGGTGAGATGTCTCGTCATATTTCAAGTGAAGTAACTATGTGAGATGTCTCGTCATATGTCAAGTGAGGTAACTAGGTGAGATGTCTCGCCATATGTCAAGTGAGGTAACTAGGTGAGATGTCTCGTCATATTTCAAGTGAAGTAACTATGTGAGATGTCTCGTCATATGTCAAGTGAGGTAACTAGGTGAGATGTCTCGTCATATGTCAAGTGAAGTAACTATGTGAGATGTCTCGTCATATGTCAAGTGAGGTAACTAGGTGAGATGTCTCGTCATATGTCAAGTGAGGTAACTAGGTGAGATGTCTCGTCATATTTCAAGTGAAGTAACTAGATGAGATGTCTAGTCATATGTCAAGTGAGGTAACTAGATGAGATGTCTAGTCATATGTCAAGGGAAGTAACTATGTGAGGTGTCTCGCCATATGTCAAGTGAGGTAACTAGGTGAGATGTCTCGTCATATGTCAAGTGAGGTAACTAGGTGAGATGTCTTGTCATGTGTCAAGTGAGGTAACTAGGTGAGATGTCTCGTCATATGTCAAGTGAGGTAACTAGGTGAGATGTCTCGTCATATGTCAAGTGAGGTAACTAGGTGAGATGTCTCGTCATATGTCAAGTGAAGTAACTAGGTGAGATGTCTCGTCATATGTCAAGTGAAGTAACTATGTGAGATGTCTCGTCATATGTCAAGTGAGGTAACTAGGTGAGATGTCTCGTCATATGTCAAGTGAGGTAACTAGGTGAGATGTCTCGTCATATGTCAAGTGAGGTAACTAGGTGAGATGTCTCGTCATATGTCAAGTGAGGTAACTAGGTGAGATGTCTCGTCATATGTCAAGTGAGGTAACTAGGTGAGATGTCTCGTCATATTTCAAGTGAAGTAACTATGTGAGATGTCTCGTCATATGTCAAGTGAGGTAACTAGGTGAGATGTCTCGCCATATGTCAAGTGAGGTAACTAGGTGAGATGTCTCGTCATATTTCAAGTGAAGTAACTATGTGAGATGTCTCGTCATATGTCAAGTGAGGTAACTAGGTGAGATGTCTCGCCATATGTCAAGTGAGGTAACTAGGTGAGATGTCTCGTCATATTTCAAGTGAGGTAACTAGATGAGATGTCTCGTCATATGTCAAGTTAGGTCAATGTGAGATGTCTCGTCATATGTCAAGTGAGGTAACTAGATGAGATGTCTAGTCTAATGTCAAGTGAGGTAACTAGATGAGATGTCTAGTAATATGTCAAGTGAGGTAACTAGATGAGATGTCTCGTCATATGTCAAGTGAGGTAACTAGATGAGATGTCTAGTCATATGTCAAGTGAAGTAACTATGTGAGGTGTCTCGTCATATTTCAAGTGAGGTAACTAGGTGAGATGTCACGTCATATGTCAAGTGAGGTAACTAGATGAGATGTCTAGTCATATGTCAAGTGAGGTAACTAGATGAGATGTCTAGTCATATGTCAAGTGAGGTAACTAGATGAGATGTCTAGTCATATGTCTAGTGAGGTAACTAGATGAGATGTCTAGTCATATGTCAAGTGAGGTAACTAGATGAGATATCTAGTCATATGTCAAGTGAGGTAACTAGATGAGATGTCTCGTCATATGTCAAGTGAGGTAACTAGATGAGATGTCACGTCATATGTCAAGTGAGGTAACTAGATGAGATGTCTAGTCATATGTCAAGTGAGGTAACTAGATGAGATGTCTAGTCATATGTAAAGTGAGGTAACTAGATGAGATGTCTAGTCATATGTCTAGTGAGGTAACTAGATGAGATGTCTAGTCATATGTCAAGTGAGGTAACTAGGTGAGATGTCTAGTCATATGTCTAGTGAGGTAACTATGTGAGATGTCTCATCATATGTCAAGTGAGGTAACTAGTCATATGTCAAGTGAGGTAACTAGATGAGATGTCTAGTCATATGTCAAGTGAGGTAACTAGGTGTGATGTCTAGTCATATGTCAAGTGAGGTAACTAGATGAGATGTCTAGTCATATGTCAAGTGAGGTAACTAGGTGAGATGTCTAGTCATATCTCAAGTGAGGTAACTAGATGAGATGTCTACATATGTCAAGTGAAGTAACTATGTGAGGTGTCTCGTCATATGTCAAGTGAGGTAACTAGACGAGATGTCTAGTCATATGTCAAGTGAGGTAACTAGATGAGATGTCTAGTCATATGTCTAGTGAGGTAACTATGTGAGATGTCTCGTCACATGTCAAGTGAAGTAACTATGTGAGATGTCTAGTCATATGTCAAGTGAGGTAACTAGATGAGATGTCTAGTCATATGTCAAGTGAGGTAACTAGGTGAGATGTCTCGTCATATGTCAAGTGAAGTAACTATGTGAGATGTCTCGTCATATGTCAAGTGAGGTAACTATGTGAGATGTCTCGTCATATGTCAAGTGAGGTAACTAGATGAGATGTCTAGTCATATGTCAAGTGAGGTAACTAGATGAGATGTCTAGTCATATGTCAAGTGAGGTAACTAGATGAGATGTCTAGTCATATGTCAAGTGAGGTAACTATGTGAGATGTCTCGTCATATGTCAAATGAGGTAACTAGATGATATGTCTAGGCATATGTCAAGTGAAGTAACTATGTGAGATGTCTAGTCATATGCCAAGTGAAGTAACTATGTGAGATGTCTCGTTATATGTCAAGTGGTCGACGGCTGTATGGTTCCATGGATTCAGTAGAAAGGACAGACGAGCGCATGCTTGACACAACAACAAGAGGGGGCCTCGGTAGTCTAGTTGGGAAACCACTCAACTGGACTACCGACGTTCGGACAACCTGTGTTCCCGCTGGGAGCAGTGTCAGTTGTGCTCGTGGTTGGAACAAAAAAATACCCCCACGGTCGACCCAGCTGTTGGCAGAAATGGGTACCAGGGTATTACCCTGGGAAGGTGGGGAAGGTGAATCTGAGTTTAGATGCTTGAGGCGACACTATACAGAAATCTCCGAACATTTCTGGATACGCGGCCGAGCACATATGGGTGTAAACTGGCGTGCTAAGATGCCGGTTCAAGTCTCATACTTGACCTTTACAACAAGAACAGTCTACTATAAGGTTCCATGAACCACGAAGGTAGGCTTGCTAGACGAACAACAGTAGGACGGCCCCCGCCCAATGAAGGAGGTCAGGACAAACGTGTGAAGGTTGGTCCTGCCGACCTGGTCACAACAGCAAACACAGAACTCGCTGTTTCGTTGACGTCACATGTGACGTGGCACATTATTGATGGCAGAACTTTTGTTAAACAGCTCAATACACTGTTTATGTCATCTATTAGGTGTTGCCGTATGTGTTTATGTAATCTATTAGGTGTTGCCGTATGCGTGTATGTCATTTATTACGTGTTGCCGTATGTGTTTATGTCATTTATTAGGTGTTACCGTATGTGCTTATGTCATCTATTAGGTGTTGCCGTATGTGTTAATGCCATTTATCAGGTGTTGCCGTATGTGCTTATGTCATCTATTATGTGTTAATGTCATTTATTAGGTGTTGCCGTATGTGTTAATGTCATTTATTAGGTGTTGCCGTATGTGTTAATGTCATTTATCAGGTGTTGCCGTATGTGCTTATGTCATCTATTACGTGTTGCCGTATGTGCTTATGTCATCTATTACGTGTTGCCGTATGTGCTTATGTCATCTATTACGTGTTGCCGTATGTGCTTATGTCATCTATTACGTGTTGCCGTATGTGTTAATGTCATTTATCAGGTGTTGCCGTATGTGCTTATGTCATCTATTACGTGTTGCCGTATGTGCTTATGTCATCTATTACGTGTTGCCGTATGTGTTAATGTCATTTATCAGGTGTTGCCGTATGAGCTTATGTCATCTATTATGTGTTGTCGTATGTGTTAATGTCATTTATTAGGTGTTGCCGTATGTGCTTATGTCATCTATTATGTGTTGTCGTATGTGTTAATGTCATTTATTAGGTGTTGCCGTATGTGTTAATGTCATTTATTAGGTGTTGCCGTATGTGTTATGCCATTTTTAAAGTGTTGTATGTGTTTATGTCATTTATAAGGTGATGCCGTATGTGTGTATGTTATTTATTAAGTGTTGCTGTATATGTTTGTGTCATTTATTAGACGTTGCCGTATGTGATTATGTCATTTATTGGGCATTGCCGTATGTGTTTATGTCATTTATTGGATGTTGCCGTGTGTATTTATGTCATCTATTAGGTGTTGCCGTATGTGTTTATGTTATTTATTGGGTGTTGCCGTATGTGTGTATGTCATTTATTAGCTGTTGCCGTATGCGTGTATGTCATTTAGTAGGCGTTGCCGTATGTGTGTATGTCATCTATTAGTTGTTGGCGTATGTGTGCATGTCATCCATTAGTTAGAGCTCTGTGTGTGGAGACAGGAAACAACGCGTTGACTACTCTTGTATAGACTGACGCAACAACGTGTTGACTACTCTTGTATAGACAGACGCAACAACGTGTTGACTACTCTTGTATAGACTGACGCAACAACGCGTTGACTACTCTTGTATAGACTGACGCAACAACGCGTTGACTACTCTTGTATAGACTGACGCAACAACGCGTTGGCTACTCTTGTATAGACTGACGCAACAACGCGTTGACTACTCTTGTATAGACTGACGCAACAACGCGTTGACTACTCTTGTATAGACTGACGCAACAACGCGTTGACTACTCTTCTATAGACTGACGCAACAACGCGTTGACTACTCTTCTATAGACTGACGCAACAACGCGTTGACTACTCTTGAATACTGACGCAACAACGCGTTGACTACTCTTGTATAGACTGACGCAACAACGCTCACCAACAACGTGACATGTCAGTCGTGATGTTTTATTTGGTAAAAACAAACTACTTTGAGAGAAACGTTTATCCTGGGCTTTGACATGCAAGACAACATGACATCACACACGTCATCATGATGCAGCCAACCACGGACTCCAACACAGAAGATCACGTGACAATCAGCTCCAAATATCTCTTATCTTTATTCCTCTCATCATTTATTGATTCTCTGTCTCCACCTGCCGGATCATTCACCCTCTGATGACCCTTTCTATATTTTCCCCCAGATCCTACCTGCCCTATTTATCATGTGACTAACAGGTACACAGGTTCTGGCCACGCTTTCCGTTCTGCCGTTCTCAGATGTTGTACTCACGTTTCCTGTTTGTTTTCCTATGCCATATTGATTGTTTTTGTAGCAGCGAAGAGATTTATCGAAACGTCGTCGTTAGTCTCGTCCCTCTACAGCCTTTAGCTGTTTGATACAATCTGATGTTTATTTGACAAGTTTCAGATGAGCTCAAGAACTTTGAAGTAAACATATGTTGTTATGTAAGCACACAAAACATACACAATGAATAAACACTCGGTGCTTACAGCTCTATTTATTCTAAATGCTATGTTGTAATTACAGTCCAAAACATGAAATGTTGGATGTAGCCTCATCATGTCAGCCCAACACCCTGGTGCAAGCAGCAACACAAAGTAGCATGCAATGATTGTTCCACATCAAATATAAAAGCAAGCAGAAACGACACCAAAGACGACGATCTGGCTACCGATGTAAAACAAAAAGGTACAATAATACAACATGTCACAAACAGAGAAACGAGAAGAAATGTCTAGCGGTCCCACCTGCAGTTTCTTCCTCAAACGATGCTTTTGACAAGGAAGAGAAGAAAACAAGGTCACATACGACAGTCATCAGATAGTCTAAGGGAGACTACCAAGGTTAATGTTGTCAAATACAAGCAATCTTAGGAATTATTTCCCCTGTACCCAGCACGCGCACGCATGCATACACGCACGCGCGCACGCACGCACGCACACACACACACACACACACACATTTCAGACTGTAAACGATAAAGTATAGGTGGCGTGGCTCAACCTATTTCAGTTCCTAGAGGTGCAGTCATGCTTGTGGATAAGAGGTGCTGGTATCTTAGATAAAGGTCTCTGTGGTTGTGTGGATAAGAGGTGCTGGTATAAAGGTCTCTGTGGTTGTGTGGATAAGAGGTGCTGGTATAAAGGTCTCTGTGGTTGTGTGGATAAGAGGTGCTGGTATAAAGGTCTCTGTGGTTGTGTGGATAAGAGGTGCTGGTATAAAGGTCTCTGTGGTTGTGTGGATAAGAGGTGCTGGTATAAAGGTCTCTGTGGTTGTGTGGATAAGAGGTGCTGGTATAAAGGTCTATGTGGTTGTGTGGATAAGAGGTGCTGGTATAAAGGTCTATGTGGTTGTGTGGATAAGAGGTGCTGGTATAAAGGTCTCTGTGGTTGTGTGGATAAGAGGTGCTGGTATAAAGGTCTCTGTGGTTGTGTGGATAAGAGGTGCTGGTATAAAGGTATCTGTGGTTGTGTGGATAAGAGGTGCTGGTAAAAAGGTCTCTGTGGTCATAGATAGGAGGTGCTGGTATCTTAGATAAAGGTCTCTGTGGTTATAGATAGGAGGTGCTGGTATCTTAGATAAAGGTCTCTGTGGTTATAGATAGGAGGTGCTAGTATCTTAGATAAAGGTCTCTGTGGTCATAGATAAGAGGTGCTGGTATCTTAGATAAATGTCTCTATGGTCATAGATAGGAGGTGCTGGTATCTTAGATAAAGGTCTCTGTGGTTGTGTGGATAAGAGGTGCTGCTGGTATCTTAGATAAATGTCTCTGTGGTCATAGATAGGAGGTGCTGGTATCTTAGATAAATGTCTCTGTGGTCATAGATAGGAGGTGCTGGTATCTTAGATAAATGTCTCTGTGGTCATAGATAGGAGGTACTGGTATCTTAGATAAATGTCTCTGTGGTCATAGATAGGAGGTGCTGGTATCTTAGATAAATGTCTCTGTGGTCATAGATAGGAGGTACTGGTATCTTAGATAAATGTCTCTGTGGTCATAGGTAGGAGGTACTGGTATCTTAGATAAATGTCTCTGTGGTCATAGGTAGGAGGTGCTGGTATCTTAGATAAATGTCTCTGTGGTCATAGATAGGAGGTACTGATATCTTAGATAAATGTCTCAGTGGTCATAGATAGGAGGTGCTGGTATCTTAGATAAATGTCTCTGTGGTCATAGATATGAGGTGCTGGTATCTTAGATAAATGTCTCTGTGGTCATAGATAGGGGGTACTGGTATCTTAGATAAGTGTCTCTGTGGTCAAAGATAGAAGGTGCTGGTATCTTAAATAAAGGTCTCTATGGTCATATATAGGAGGTGCTGGCATCTTAGATAAAGGTCTCTGTGGTTGTGTGGATAAGAGGTGCTGCTGGTATCTTAGATAAATGTCTCTGTGGTCATAGATAGGAGGTACTGGTATCTTAGATAAATGTCTCTGTGGTCATAGGTAGGAGGTGCTGGTATCTTAGATAAATGTCTCTGTGGTCATAGATAGGAGGTACTGGTATCTTAGATAAATGTCTCTGTGGTCATAGATAGGAGGTGCTGGTATCTTAGATAAATGTCTCTGTGGTCATAGATAGGAGGTACTGTATCTTAGATAAGTATCTCTGTGGTCAAAGATAGGAGGTGCTGGTATCTTAAATAAAGGTCTCTATGGTCACAGATAGGAGGTGCTGGCATCTTAGATAAAGGTCTCTGTGGTTGTGTGGATAAGAGGTGCTGCTGGTATCTTAGATAAATGTCTCTGTGGTCATAGATAGGAGGTACTGGTATCTTAGATAAAGGTCTTTGTGGTCATAGGTAAGAGGTGCTGGTATCTTTGATAAAGGTCTCTGTGGTTGTGGATAAGAGGTGCTGGTATCTTAGATAAAGGTCTTTGTGGTCATATATAAGAGGTGCTAGTATCTTAGATAAATGTCTCTGTGGTCATATATAAAGGTGCTGGTATCTTAGATAAAGGTCTCTGTGGTCATATATAAGAGGTGCTGGTATCTTAGATAAAGGTCTCTGTGGTTGTGTGGATATGAGGAGCTGGTATCTTAGATAAAGGTCTCTGTGGTTGTAAATAAGAGGTACTGGTATCTTAGATAAAGGTCTCTGTGGTTGTGGAAAAGAGGTGCTAGTATCTTAGATAAATGTCTCTGTGGTTGTATATAAAGGTGCTGGTATCTTAGATAAATGTCTCTGTGGTCATATATAAAGGTGCTGGTATCTTAGATAAATGTCTCTGTGGTCATATATAAAGGTGCTGGTATCTTAGATAAATGTCTCTGTGGTCATAGATAAGAGGTGCTGGTATCTTAGATAAAGGTCTCTGTGGTCATATATAAAGGTGCTGGTATCTTAGATAAATGTCTCTGTGGTCATATATAAAGGTGCTGGTATCTTAGATAAATGTCTCTGTGGTCATATATAAAGGTGCTGGTATATTAGATAAAGGTCTCTGTGGTTGCGTGGATAAGAGGAGCTGGTACCATAGATATAGGTCTCTGTGGTTGTAAATAAGAGGTACTGGTATCTTAGATAAAGGTCTCTGTGGTTGTAAATAAGAGGTACTGGTATCTTAGATAAAGGTCTCTGTGGTACTGGTATCTTAGATAAAGGTCTCTGTGGTACTGGTATCTTAAAGGTCTCTGTCGTTGTAAATAAGAGGTACTGCTGGTATCTTAAAGGTCTCTGTGGTTGTAAATAAGAGGTACTACTGGTATCTTAGATAAAGGTCTCTGTGGTTGTGGATAAGAGGTGCTGGTATCTTAGATTAAGGTCTCTGTGGTTGTGTGGATAAGAGGTGCTGGTATCTTAGATAAAGGTCTCTGTGGTTGTGTGGATAAGAGGTGCTGGTATCTTAAATAAAGGTCTCTGTGGTCATATATAAGAGATGCTGGTAACTTAGATAAAGGTCTCTGTGGTCATATATAAGAGGTGCTGGTATCACCTTTTACCTTTCATCTGCTCGTGGATCGTGGAGCACATGTCTTCAATAAACACTTTCCAAGCGGCCCTTTTTGGTGCCACAGCTCCATATCTTCTCACCCTCTTGCTTCCATCTGTCTTTTCCAAGTATATGCTGGCTTTCCCTTTGTCTCCTCTCTTAGGGATTCCAAAATAGGTGTTGTGCAAGACTCCCTGTTGATTTACAAAATGTGCGCCATATTCTTCATCATCGTCTATGTCCACGTAGGGTTTATCTGGTGTTTTCCTATAGTTGAAAGTTAGTCATGAGTACACATGCGTGAAAGACATCGCCAATGATATCTACTTATTTAGGAAGCTTAGTTGATCGTGGGCTCTAGTATGTGGTTCCCATGGCAAGGCACTGTGCCAAAGAGTATGGGTTCGATCCTGCTTTAGGCCCTCTATTGTTCTTTGTTTTTTATTAGATTTGTGATTTTTTCCCAGTGCTATAAACATAGCTCTTCCCCTAAAGTTGTATGTTGAAAGTTAATAGTTTTGTCCCAAGTTACCTTTTTTCTGCTCTGACATCCATTTATGACAGTTTGTAGTTTTGTCCAAAGTTACCTTTTGTTCTGCTCTGACATCCATTTATGACAGTTTGTAGTTTTGTACCAAGTTACCTTTTGTCCTGCTCTGACATCCATTTATGACAGTTAATAGTTGTGTCCCAAGTTACCTTTTGTTCTGCTCTGACATACATTTATGACAGTTAATAGTTTTGTCCCAAGTTACCTTTTGTTCTGCTCTGACATCCATTTATGACAGTTAATAGTTTTGTCCCAAGTTACCTTTTGTTCTGCTCTGACATCTATTTATGACAGTTTGTAGTTTTGTCCCAAGTTACCTTTTGTTCTGCTCTGACATCCATTTATGACAGTTTGTATTTTTGTCCCAAGTTACCTTTTGTTCTGCTCCGACATCCATTTATGACAGTTTGTAGTTTTGTCCCAAGTTACCTTTTGTTCTGCTCTGACATCCATTTATGACAGTTTGTATTTTTGTCCCAAGTTACCTTTTGTTCTGCTCCGACATCCATTTATGACAGTTAATAGTTTTGTCCAAAGTTACCTTTTGTTCTGCTCTGACATCCATTTATGACAGTTTGTAGTTTTGTCCCAAGTTACCTTTTGTTCTGCTCTGACATCCATTTATGACAGTTTGTAGTTTTGTACCAAGTTACCTTTTGTTCTGCTCTGACATCCATTTATGACAGTTTGTATTTTTGTCCCAAGTTACCTTTTATTCTGCTCTGACATCCATTTATGACAGTTAATAGTTTTGTACCAAGTTACCTTTTGTTCTGCTCTGACATCCATTTATGACAGTTTGTAGTTTTGTCCCAAGTTACCTTTTATTCTGCTCTGACATCCATTTATGACAGTTTGTAGTTTTGTCCCAAGTTACCTTTTGTTCTGCTCCGACATCCATTTATGACAGTTAATAGTTTTGTACCAAGTTACCTTTTGTTCTGCTCTGACATCCATTTATGACAGTTTGTAGTTTTGTCCCAAGTTACCTTTGTTCTGCTCTTACATCCATTTATGACAGTTTGTAGTTTTGTCCCAAGTTACCTTTTGTTCTGCTCTGACATCCATTTATGACAGTTAATAGTTTTGTCCCAAGTTACCTTTTGTTCTGCTCTGACATCCATTTATGACAGTTTGTAGTTTTGTCCCAAGTTACCTTTTGTTCTGCTCTGACATCCATTTATGACAGTTAATAGTTGTGTCCCAAGTTACCTTTTGTTCTGCTCTGACATCCATTTATGACAGTTTGTAGTTTTGTCCCAAGTTACCTTTTATTCTGCTCTGACATCCATTTATGACAGTTTGTAGTTTTGTCCCAAGTTACCTTTTATTCTGCTCTGACATCCATTTTTGACAGTTAATAGTTTTGTACCAAGTTACCTTTTGTTCTGCTCTGACATCCATTTATGACAGTTTGTAGTTTTGTCCCAAGTTACCTTTTGTTCTGCTCTGACATCCATTTATGACAGTTAATAGTTTTGTCCCAAGTTACCTTTTGTTCTGCTCTGACATCCATCTATGACAGTTTGTAGTTTTGTCCCAAGTTACCTTTTGTTCTGCTCTGACATCCATTTATGACAGTTAATAGTTGTGTCCCAAGTTACTTTTGTTCTGCTCTTACATCCATTTATGACAGTTTGTAGTTTTGTCCCAAGTTACCTTTTATTCTGCTCTGACATCCATTTATGACAGTTTGTAGTTTTGTCCCAAGTTACCTTTTATTCTGCTCTGACATCCATTTTTGACAGTTAATAGTTTTGTACCAAGTTACCTTTTGTTCTGCTCTGACATCCATTTATGACAGTTTGTAGTTTTGTCCCAAGTTACCTTTTGTTCTGCTCTAACATCCATTTATGACAGTTAATAGTTTTGTACCAAGTTACCTTTTGTTCTGCTCTGACATCCATTTATGACAGTTTGTAGTTTTGTCCCAAGTTACCTTTTGTTCTGCTCTGACATCCATTTATGACAGTTAATAGTTTTGTACCAAGTTACCTTTTGTTCTGCTCTGACATCCATTTATGACAGTTAATAGTTTTGTCCCAAGTTACCTTTTATTCTGCTCTGACATCCATTTATGACAGTTTGTAGTTTTGTCCCAAGTTACCTTTTATTCTGCTCTGACATCCATTTTTGACAGTTAATAGTTTTGTACCAAGTTACCTTTGTTCTGCTCTGACATCCATTTATGACAGTTTGTAGTTTTGTCCCAAGTTACCTTTTGTTCTGCTCTGACATCCATTTATGACAGTTAATAGTTTTGTACCAAGTTACCTTTTGTTCTGCTCTGACATCCATTTATGACAGTTTGTAGTTTTGTCCCAAGTTACCTTTTGTTCTGCTCTGACATCCATTTATGACAGTTAATAGTTTTGTACCAAGTTACCTTTTGTTCTGCTCTGACATCCATTTATGACAGTTAATAGTTTTGTCCCAAGTTACCTTTTGTTCTGCTCTGACATCCATTTATTACAGTTTGTAGTTTTGTCCCAAGTTACCTTTTATTCTGCTCTGACATCCATTTATGACAGTTAATAGTTGTGTCCCAAGTTACTTTTTGTTCTGCTCTGACATCCATTTATGACAGTTTGTAGTTTTGTCCCAAGTACCTTTTGTTCTGCTCTGACATCCATTTATGACAGTTTGTAGTTTTGTCCCAAGTTACCTTTTGTTCTGCTCTGTCATCCATTTATGACAGTTTGTAGTTTTGTATCAAGTTATCTTTTGTTCTGCTCTGACATCCATTTATGACAGTTTGTAGTTTTGTCCCAAGTTACCTTTTATTCTGCTCTGACATCCATTTATGACAGTTTGTAGTTTTGTACCAAGTTACCTTTTGTTCTGCTCTGACATCCATTTATGACAGTTTGTAGTTTTGTCCCAAGTTACCTTTTATTCTGCTCTGACATCCATTTATGACAGTTTGTAGTTTTGTCCCAAGTTACCTTTTGTTCTGCTCTGACATCCATTTATGACAGTTAATAGTTTTGTCCCAAGTTACCTTTTATTCTGCTCTGACATCCATTTATGACAGTTTGTAGTTTTGTCCCAAGTTACCTTTTATTCTGCTCTGACATCCATTTATGACAGTTTGTAGTTTTGTCCCTAGTTACCGTTTGTTCTGCTCTGACATCCATTTATGACAGTTTGTAGTTTTGTACCAAGTTACCTTTTGTTCTGCTCTGACATCTATTTATGACAGTTTGTAGTTTTGTACCAAGTTACCTTTTGTTCTGCTCTGACATCCATTTATGACAGTTTGTAGTTTTGTCCCAAGTTACCTTTTGTTCTGCTCTGACATCCATTTATGACAGTTTGTAGTTTTGTCCCAAGTTACCTTTTGTTCTGCTCTGACATCCATTTATGACAGTTTGTAGTTTTGTCCCAAGTTACCTTTTGTTCTGCTCTGACATCCATTTATGACAGTTAATAGTTTTGTACCAAGTTACCTTTTGTTCTGCTCTGACATCCATTTATCACAGTTTGTAGTTTTGTCCCAAGTTACCTTTTATTCTGCTCTGACATCCATTTATGACAGTTTGTAGTTTTGTCCCTAGTTACCTTTTGTTCTGCTCTGACATCCATTTATGACAGTTAATAGTTTTGTACCAAGTTACCTTTTGTTCTGCTCTGACATCCATTTATGACAGTTAATAGTTTTGTACCAAGTTACCTTTTGTTCTGCTCTGACATCCATTTATGACAGTTTGTATTTTTGTACCAAGTTACCTTTTGTTCTGCTCTGACATCCATTTATGACAGTTTGTAGTTTTGTCCCAAGTTACCTTTTATTCTGCTCTGACATCCATTTATGACAGTTTGTAGTTTTGTCCCTAGTTACCTTTTGTTCTGCTCTGAATCCATTTATGACAGTTTGTAGTTTTGTCCCAAGTTACCTTTTATTCTGCTCTGACATCCATTTATGACAGTTTGTAGTTTTGTCCCAAATTACCTTTTGTTCTGCTCCGACATCCATTTATGACAGTTTGTAGTTTTGTACCAAGTTACCTTTTGTTCTGCTCTGACATCCATTTATGACAGTTTGTAGTTTTGTCCCAAGTTACCTTTTGTTCTGCTCTGACATCCATTTATGACAGTTAATATTTGTGTCCCAAGTTACCTTTTGTTCTGCTCTGACATCCATTTATAAACAGTTAATAGTTGTGTCCCAAGTTACCTTTTATTCTGCTCTGACATCCATTTATGACAGTTTGTAGTTTTGTCCCAAGTTACCTTTTGTTCTGCTCTGACATCCATTTATGACAGTTTGTAGTTTTGTCCCAAGTTACCTTTTGTTCTGCTCTGACATCCATTTATGACAGTTAATAGTTGTGTCCCAAGTTACCTTTTGTTCTGCTCTGACATCCATTTATGACAGTTTGTAGTTTTGTCCCAAGTTACCTTTTATTCTGCTCTGACATCCATTTATGACAGTTTGTAGTTTTGTCCCAGTTACCTTTTATTCTGCTCTGACATCCATTTTTGACAGTTAATAGTTTTGTACCAAGTTACCTTTTGTTCTGCTCTGACATCCATTTATGACAGTTTGTAGTTTTGTCCCAAGTTACCTTTTGTTCTGCTCTGACATCCATTTATGACAGTTAATAGTTTTGTACCAAGTTACCTTTTGTTCTGCTCTGACATCCATTTATGACAGTTTGTAGTTTTGTCCCAAGTTACCTTTTGTTCTGCTCTGACATCCATTTATGACAGTTAATAGTTTTGTACCAAGTTACCTTTTGTTCTGCTCTGACATCCATTTATGACAGTTTGTAGTTTTGTCCCAAGTTACCTTTTATTCTGCTCTGACATCCATTTATGACAGTTTGTAGTTTTGTCCCTAGTTACCTTTTGTTCTGCTCTGACATCCATTTATGACAGTTAATAGTTTTGTACCAAGTTACCTTTTGTTCTGCTCTGACATCCATTTATGACAGTTAATAGTTTTGTACCAAGTTACCTTTTGTTCTGCTCTGACATCCATTAATGACAGTTAATAGTTTTGTACCAAGTTACCTTTTGTTCTGCTCTGACATCCATTTATGACAGTTTGTAGTTTTGTCCCAAGTTACCTTTTATTCTGCTCTGACATCCATTTATGACAGTTTGTAGTTTTGTCCCTAGTTACCTTTTGTTCTGCTCTGACATCCATTTATGACAGTTAATAGTTTTGTACCAAGTTACCTTTTGTTCTGCTCTGACATCCATTTATGACAGTTAATAGTTTTGTCCCAAGTTACCTTTTGATCTGCTCTGACATCCATTTATGACAGTTAATAGTTTTGTCCCAAGTTACCTTTTATTCTGCTCTGACATCCATTTATGACAGTTTGTAGTTTTGTCCCAAGTTACCTTTTGTTCTGCTCTGACATCCATTTTTGACAGTTAATAGTTTTGTCCCAAGTTACCTTTTGTTCTGCTCTGACATCCATTTATGACAGTTAATAGTTTTGTACCAAGTTACCTTTTGTTCTGCTCTGACATCCATTTATGACAGTTAATAGTTTTGTACCAAGTTACCTTTTGTTCTGCTCTGACATCCATTTATGACAGTTAATAGTTTTGTACCAAGTTACCTTTTGTTCTGCTCTGACATCCATTTATGACAGTTAATAGTTTTGTACCAAGTTACCTTTTGTTCTGCTCTGACATCCATTTATGACAGTTAATAGTTTTGTACCAAGTTACCTTTTGTTCTGCTCTGACATCCATTTATGACAGTTAATAGTTTTGTACCAAGTTACCTTTTGTTCTGCTCTGACATCCATTTATGACAGTTAATAGTTTTGTACCAAGTTACCTTTTGTTCTGCTCCGACATCCATTTATGACAGTTAATAGTTTTGTCCCAAGTTACCTTATGTTCTGCTCTGACATCCATTTATGACAGTTTGTAGTTTTGTCCCAAGTTACCTTTTATTCTGCTCTGACATCCATTTATGACAGTTTGTAGTTTTGTCCCAAGTTACCTTTTATTCTGCTCTGACATCCATTTATGACAGTTTGTAGTTTTGTCCCAAGTTACCTTTTGTTCTGCTCTGACATCCATTTATGACAGTTAATAGTTTTGTACCAAGTTACCTTTTGTTCTGCTCTGACATCCATTTATGACAGTTAATAGTTTTGTACCAAGTTACCTTTTGTTCTGCTCTGACATCCATTTATGACAGTTTGTAGTTTTGTCCCAAGTTACCTTTTGTTCTGCTCTGACATCCATTTATGACAGTTAATAGTTTTGTACCAAGTTACCTTTTTTTCTGCTCTGACATCCATTTATGACAGTTAATAGTTTGTACCAAGTTACCTTTTGTTCTACTCCGACATCCATTTATGACAGTTAATAGTTTTGTCCCAAGTTACCTTTTGTTCTGCTCTGACATCCATTTATGACAGTTTGTAGTTTTGTCCCAAGTTACCTTTTGTTCTGCTCTGACATCCATTTATGACAGTTAATAGTTGTGTCCCAAGTTACTTTTTGTTCTGCTCTGACATCCATTTATGACAGTTTGTAGTTTTGTCCCAAGTTACCTTTTGTTCTGCTCTGACATCCATTTATGACAGTTTGTAGTTTTGTCCCAAGTTACCTTTTGTTCTGCTCTGACATCCATTTATGACAGTTTGTAGTTTTGTATCAAGTTACCTTTTGTTCTGCTCTGACATCCATTTATGACAGTTTGTAGTTTTGTCCCAAGTTACCTTTTATTCTGCTCTGACATCCATTTATGACAGTTTGTAGTTTTGTACCAAGTTACCTTTTGTTCTGCTCTGACATCCATTTATGACAGTTTGTAGTTTTGTCCCAAGTTACCTTTTATTCTGCTCTGACATCCATTTATGACAGTTTGTAGTTTTGTCCCAAGTTACCTTTTGTTCTGCTCTGACATCCATTTATGACAGTTAATAGTTTTGTCCCAAGTTACCTTTTATTCTGCTCTGACATCCATTTATGACAGTTTGTAGTTTTGTCCCAAGTTACCTTTTATTCTGCTCTGACATCCATTTATGACAGTTTGTAGTTTTGTCCCTAGTTACCTTTTGTTCTGCTCTGACATCCATTTATGACAGTTTGTAGTTTTGTACCAAGTTACCTTTTGTTCTGCTCTGACATCCATTTATGACAGTTTGTAGTTTTGTACCAAGTTACCTTTTGTTCTGCTCTGACATCCATTTATGACAGTTTGTAGTTTTGTACCAAGTTACCTTTTGTTCTGCTCTGACATCCATTTATGACAGTTTGTAGTTTTGTCCCAAGTTACCTTTTGTTCTGCTCTGACATCCATTTATGACAGTTTGTAGTTTTGTCCCAAGTTACCTTTT
>JAVIAB010000024.1:81201133-81211133 GCA_032433765.1 Megaustenia siamemsis | reverse complement strand
CATAATAGTAAAATCTGCCTGTGTAGTACTGTCATAATAATAAAGTCTACCTGTGTAGTACTGTCATAATAGTAAAGTCTGCCTGTGTAGTACTGTCATAATAGTAAAGTCTGTCTGTGTAGTACTGTCATAATAGTAGTCTGCCTGTGTAGTACTGTCATAATAGTAAAGTCTGCCTGTGTAGTACTGCCATAATAGTAAAGTCTGCCTATGTAGTACTGTCATAATAGTAAAGTCTGCCTGTGTAGTACTGTCATAACAGTAGTCTGCCTATGTAGTACTGTCACAATAGTAAAGTTTGCCTGTGTAGTACTGTCATAATAGTAAAGTCTGCCAGTGTAGTACTGTCATAATAGTATAGTTTGCCTGTGTAGTACTGTCATAATAGTAAAGTTTGCCTGTGTAGTACTGTCATAATAGTAAAGTTTGCCTGTGTAGTACTAACATAATATTAAAGTCTGCCTGTGTAGTACTAACATAATAGTAAAGTCTGCCTGTGTAGTACTAACATAATAGTAAAGTCTGCCTGTGTAGTACTAACATAATAGTAAAGTCTGTCTGTGTAGTACTAACATAATAGTAAAGTCTGTCTGTGTAGTACTAACATAATAGTCAAGTCTGCCTGTGTAGTACTGTCATAATAGTAAAGTTTGCTTGTGTAGTACTAACATAATAGTCAAGTCTGCCTGTGTAGTACTGTCATAATAGTAAAGTTTGCCTGTGTAGTACTAACATAATAGTAAAGTCTGCCTGTGTAGTACTGTCATAATAGTAAAGTTTGCTTGTGTAGTACTAACATAATAGTCAAGTCTGCCTGTGTAGTACTAACATAATAGTCAAGTCTGCCTGTGTAGTACTAACATAATAGTAAAGTCTGCCTGTGTAGTACTAACATAATAGTAAAGTCTGCCTGTGTAGTACTAACATAATAGTCAAGTCTGCCTGTGTAGTACTAACATAATAGTAAAGTCTGCCTGTGTAGTACTAACATAATAGTAAAGCCTGTCTGTGTAGTACTAACATAATAGTCAAGTCTGCCTGTGTAGTACTGTCATAATAGTAAAGTCTGTCTGTGTAGTACTAACATAATAGTCAAGTCTGCCTGTGTAGTACTAACATAATAGTAAAGTCTGTCTGTGTAGTACTAACATAATAGTCAAGTCTGCCTGTGTAGTACTAACATAATAGTAAAGTCTGCCTGTGTAGTACTAACATAATAGTCAAGTCTGCCTGTGTAGTACTAACATAATAGTCAAGTCAGCCTGTGTAGTACTAACATAATAGTAAAGTCTGCCTGTGTAGTACTAACATAATAGTCAAGTCTGCCTGTGTAGTACTAACATAATAGTAAATTCTGCCTGTGTAGTACTAACATAATAGTCAAGTCTGCCTGTGTAGTACTAACATAATAGTAAAGTCTGCCTGTGTAGTACTAACATAATAGTAAAGTCTGCCTGTGTAGTACTAACATAATAGTATAGTTTGCCTGTGTAGTACTAACATAATAGTCAAGTCTGCCTGTGTAGTACTAACATAATAGTAAAGTCTGCCTGTGTAGTACTAACATAATAGTAAATTCTGCCTGTGTAGTACTAACATAATAGTAAATTCTGCCCGTGTAGTACTAACATAATAGTAAAGTCTGCCTGTGTAGTACTAACATAATAGTAAAGTCTGCCTGACTGACACATTTTAGTGGTATAGCTCCACAACAGTACACACGTGCGTGCGCACACAAACACACATGTTCAGGAACACACACGTTCAGTTAATGGTACAACTGTGAATGTATATGTACAAATTTCAGATTGTTTAAAAAACACAGAACTTTAGATATATAGAGAACATTGGATAAACAGATTGTGGGAACAGATATGGAGAATGGATAAGCAGATAAGAATGAATGAAAAAAGGAGAATCATAAAAGATATGAACAAATGGAGACAATAAAACAGAACTTGCAACTTACCACAATTGGCATGTAGGATTAAATAGCAATTTGACATTAATTAGACATACACATGCATATAGATGTGTACATACAGATTCCACATGTGCACACACACAAATTATATATATATACACATACACATAGTGTTTATATTCTACATATGTATATATAAAGAGAGAAAGGCAGGTATGTCAACAATATACAGAGATGATGTAGACACAGTAGGTAGACACGACTGATGTTAGTGATGGTGGCTCATGTCCAACACACAGCCCACAGTATCCAGCTGTCCTGACAGAACCTGCATAAAGTGCTGAGAGTGGAAGCCACAGACAGAAGCAAGCTGACTGCTAACATCAGACTCAACTGTTCATAGCTGTCTTCTCTCATGTCTGAGGGATGGCTGCCAACACGAGACCAACATTGAAGACATCAAGTACCCAAAAATGAAGACATCAAGTACCCAACAATGAAGACATCAAGTACCCAAAAATGAAGACATCAAGTACCCAACATTGAAGACATCAAGTACCCAACATTGAAGACATCAAGTACCCAACATTGAAGACATCAAGTACCCAACAATAAAGACATCAAGTACCCATCATTGAAGACATCAAGTACCCAGCATCGAAGACATCAAGTACCCAACATTGAAGACATCAAGTACCCAACATTGAAGACATCAAGTACCCAACATTGAAGACATCAAGTAGCCAACATTGAAGACATCAAGTACCCAACATTGAAGACATCAAGAACCCAACATTGAATACATCAAGTACCCAACATTGAAGACATCAAGTACCCAACATTGAAGACATCAAGTACCCAACATTGAAGACATCAAGTACCCAACATTGAAGACATCAAGTACCCAACATTGAAGACATCAAGTACCCAACATGGAAGACATCAAGTACCCAACATTGAAGACATCAAGTACCCAACATTGAAGACATCAAGTACCCAACATTGAAGACATCAAGTAGCCAACATTGAAGACATCAAGTAGCCAACATTGAAGACATCAAGTACCCAACATTGAAGACATCAAGTAGCCAACATTGAAGACATCAAGTAGCCAACATTGAAGACATCAAGTACCCAACATTGAAGACATCAATAGCCAACAATGTCCAGCTCTGAGACAACAAATCTCAGGTTTGTCTTCCCTCTGACTTGGCACAGCAGCTTTGGGAACTTCAGATCAGATTTTAAAAAATAGGGAACTCTTTGTACAGCAGGAGGCAATCTGATCATCAGAGGTAGACAACCCATCCAGTCAAGAACAAATGAAGCCACAATAACAGAAACAATCAAAGTGGAATAGCTGGGACACATACTTTGAAAGACAGGTACAAACATTACCATACAAGGCCCTCATCTAGAAGTCACAGGGAAAGAGGAAAGAGAGAAACTCTAGAAAAAACATGAGGACAAAACTATGAGAGAGAGAGAGAGAGAGAGAGAGAGAGAGAGAGATAGAGAGAGAAAAAGAGAGATCACAAAAAATGAATTAAACCTTGAGAATATGAGGCAGAGAGAGTTCTTGTTGATGGCCAATAGAGAATAAAGCATGCAACAATAGATGAGAACTCTGACACAGTTGTCAATGTTGGAACATATGTATCACTGATACACACACAGTTGTCAATGTTGGAACATATGTATCACTGATACACACACAGTTGTCAATGTTGGAACATATGTATCACTGATACACACACAGTTGTCAATGTTGGAACATATGTATCACTGATACACACACAGTTGTCAATGTTGGAACATATGTATCACTGATACACACACAGTTGTCAATGTTGGAACATATGTATCACTGATACACACACAGTTGTCAATGTTGGAACATATGTATCACTGATACACACACAGTTGTCAATGTTGGAACATATGTATCACTGATACACACCATCTTTGCTACACACACACACAGTTGTCAATGTTGGAACATATGTATCACTGATACACACCATCTTTGCTACACACACACACAGTTGTCAATGTTGGAACATATGTATCACTGATACACACCATCTTTGCTACACACACACACAGTTGTCAATGTTGGAACATATGCATCACTGATACACACCATCTTTGCTACACACACACACAGTTGTCAATGTTGGAACATATGTTTCACTGATACACACCATCTTTGCTACACACACACACAGTTGTCAATGTTGGAACATATGTTTCACTGATACACACCATCTTTGCTACACACACAGACAGTTCATGCTACACACAGACAGACAATTCTTGCTACACACACACAGTTCTTGCTACACACAGACAGACAATTCTTGCTACACAGACTGTCTGTGTAGCAATGTCATAATAGTAAAGTCTGCCTGTGTAGTATTGTCATAATAGTAAAGTCTGTCTGTGTAGTTTTGTCATAATAGTAAAGTCTGCCTGTGTAGTATTGTCATAATAGTAAAGTCTGTCTGTGTAATATTGTCATAATAGTAAAGTCTGCCTGTGTAGTTTTGTCATAATAGTAAAGTCTGCCTGTGTAGTTTTGTCATAATAGTAAAGTCTGCCTGTGAAGTATTGTCATAATAGTAAAGTCTGCCTGTGTAGTATTGTCATAATAGTAAAGTCTGTCTGTGTAGTATTGTCATAATAGTAAAGTCTGTCTGTGTAGTATTGTCATAATAGTAAAGTCTGTCTGTGTAGTACTGTCATAATAGTAAAGTCTGCCTGTGTAGTACTGTCATAATAGTAAAGTCTGTCTGTGTAGTACTGTCATAATAGTAGTCTGCCTGTGTAGTACTGTCATAATAGTAAAGTCTGCCTGTGTAGTACTGTCATTATAGTAAAGTCTGCCTGTGTAGTACTGTCATAATAATAAAGTCTGCCTGTGTAGTACTGTCATAATAGTAAAGTCTGCCTGTGTAGTACTGTCATAATAGTAAAGTCTGTCTGTGTAGTACTGTCATAATAGTAGTCTGCCTGTGTAGTACTGTCATAATAGTAAAGTCTGCCTGTGTAGTACTGCCATAATAGTAAAGTCTGCCTATGTAGTACTGTCATAATAGTAAAGTCTGCCTGTGTAGTACTGTCATAACAGTAGTCTGCCTATGTAGTACTGTCACAATAGTAAAGTTTGCCTGTGTAGTACTGTCATAATAGTAAAGTCTGCCAGTGTAGTACTGTCATAATAGTATAGTTTGCCTGTGTAGTACTGTCATAATAGTAAAGTTTGCCTGTGTAGTACTGTCATAATATTAAAGTTTGCCTGTGTAGTACTAACATAATATTAAAGTCTGCCTGTGTAGTACTAACATAATAGTAAAGTCTGCCTGTGTAGTACTAACATAATAGTAAAGTCTGCCTGTGTAGTACTAACATAATAGTAAAGTCTGTCTGTGTAGTACTAACATAATAGTAAAGTCTGTCTGTGTAGTACTAACATAATAGTCAAGTCTGCCTGTGTAGTACTGTCATAATAGTAAAGTTTGCTTGTGTAGTACTAACATAATAGTCAAGTCTGCCTGTGTAGTACTGTCATAATAGTAAAGTTTGCCTGTGTAGTACTAACATAATAGTAAAGTCTGCCTGTGTAGTACTGTCATAATAGTAAAGTTTGCTTGTGTAGTACTAACATAATAGTCAAGTCTGCCTGTGTAGTACTAACATAATAGTCAAGTCTGCCTGTGTAGTACTAACATAATAGTAAAGTCTGCCTGTGTAGTACTAACATAATAGTAAAGTCTGCCTGTGTAGTACTAACATAATAGTCAAGTCTGCCTGTGTAGTACTAACATAATAGTAAAGTCTG
The DNA here is from genome assembly GCA_032433765.1 of Megaustenia siamemsis. Classification (NCBI taxonomy): domain Eukaryota; kingdom Metazoa; phylum Mollusca; class Gastropoda; order Stylommatophora; family Ariophantidae; genus Megaustenia; species Megaustenia siamemsis. Next base: position 81,205,368 of record JAVIAB010000024.1, on the reverse strand, counting down.
CCTGTGTAGTACTAACATAATAGTAAAGCCTGTCTGTGTAGTACTAACATAATAGTCAAGTCTGCCTGTGTAGTACTGTCATAATAGTAAAGTCTGTCTGTGTAGTACTAACATAATAGTCAAGTCTACCTGTGTAGTACTAACATAATAGTAAAGTCTGTCTGTGTAGTACTAACATAATAGTCAAGTCTGCCTGTGTAGTACTAACATAATAGTAAAGTCTGCCTGTGTAGTACTAACATAATAGTCAAGTCTGCCTGTGTAGTACTAACATAATAGTCAAGTCTGCCTGTGTAGTACTAACATAATAGTAAAGTCTGCCTGTGTAGTACTAACATAATAGTCAAGTCTGCCTGTGTAGTACTAACATAATAGTAAATTCTGCCTGTGTAGTACTAACATAATAGTCAAGTCTGCCTGTGTAGTACTAACATAATATTAAAGTCTGCCTGTGTAGTACTAACATAATAGTCAAGTCTGCCTGTGTAGTACTAACATAATAGTAAAATCTGCCTGTGTAGTACTAACATAATAGTAAATTCTGCCTGTGTAGTACTAACATAATAGTCAAGTCTGCCTGTGTAGTACTAACATAATAGTAAAGTCTGCCTGTGTAGTACTAACATAATAGTAAAGTCTGCCTGTGTAGTACTAACATAATAGTATAGTTTGCCTGTGTAGTACTAACATAATAGTCAAGTCTGCCTGTGTAGTACTAACATAATAGTAAAGTCTGCCTGTGTAGTACTAACATAATAGTAAATTCTGCCTGTGTAGTACTAACATAATAGTAAAGTCTGCCCGTGTAGTACTAACATAATAGTAAAGTCTGCCTGTGTAGTACTAACATAATAGTAAAGTCTGCCTGACTGACACATTTTAGTGGTATAGCTCCACAACAGTACACACGTGCGTGCGCACACAAACACACATGTTCAGGAACACACACGTTCAGTTAATGGTACAACTGTGAATGTATATGTACAAATTTCAGATTGTTTAAAAACACAGAACTTTAGATATATAGAGAACATTGGATAAACAGATTGTGGGAACAGATATGGAGAATGGATAAGCAGATAAGAATGAATGAAAAAAAGGAGAATCATAAAAGATATGAACAAATGGAGACAATAAAACAGAACTTGCAACTTACCACAATTGGCATGTAGGATTAAATAGCAATTTGACATTAATTAGACATACACATGCATATAGATGTGTACATACAGATTCCACATGTGCACACACACAAATTATATATATATACACATACACATAGTGTTTATATTCTACATATGTATATATAAAGAGAGAAAGGCAGGTATGTCAACAATATACAGAGATGATGTAGACACAGTAGGTAGACACGACTGATGTTAGTGATGGTGGCTCATGTCCAACACACAGCCCACAGTATCCAGCTGTCCTGACAGAACCTGCATAAAGTGCTGAGAGTGGAAGCCACAGACAGAAGCAAGCTGACTGCTAACATCAGACTCAACTGTTCATAGCTGTCTTCTCTCATGTCTGAGGGATGGCTGCCAACACGAGACCAACATTGAAGACATCAAGTACCCAAAAATGAAGACATCAAGTACCCAACAATGAAGACATCAAGTACCCAAAAATGAAGACATCAAGTACCCAACATTGAAGACATCAAGTACCCAACATTGAAGACATCAAGTACCCAACATTGAAGACATCAAGTACCCAACAATAAAGACATCAAGTACCCATCATTGAACACATCAAGTACCCAGCATCGAAGACATCCAGTACCCAACATTGAAGACATCAAGTACCCAACATTGAAGACATCAAGTACCCAACATTGAAGACATCAAGTACCCAACATTGAAGACATCAAGTACCCAACATTGAAGACATCAAGTACCCAACAATAAAGACAAGTACCCAACATAGAAGACATCAAGTACCCAACATCAAAGACATCAAGTACCCAACATCGAAGACATCAAGTACCCAACATAGAAGAAATCAAGTACCCAACATCGAAGACATCAAGTACCCAACATTGAAGACATCAAGTACCCAACATTGAAGACATCAAGTACCCAACATTGAAGACATCAAGTATCCAACATTGAAGACATCAAGTACCCAACATTGAAGACATCAAGTAGCCAACATTGAAGACATCAAGTACCCAACATTGAAGACATCAAGAACCCAACATTGAACACATCAAGTACCCAACATTGAAGACATCAAGTACCCAACATTGAAGACATCAAGTACCCAACATTGAAGACATCAAGTACCCAACATTGAAGACATCAAGTACCCAACATTGAAGACATCAAGTACCCAACATTGAAGACATCAATAGCCAACAATGTCCAGCTCTGAGACAACAAATCTCAGGTTTGTCTTCCCTCTGACTTGGCACAGCAGCTTTGGGAACTTCAGATCAGATTTAAAAAAAATAGGGAACTCTTTGTACAGCAGGAGGCAATCTGATCATCAGAGGTAGACAACCCATCCAGTCAAGAACAAATGAAGCCACAATAACAGAAACAATCAAAGTGGAATAGCTGGGACACATACTTTGAAAGACAGGTACAAACATTACCATACAAGGCCCTCATCTAGAAGTCACAGGGAAAGAGGAAAGAGAGAAACTCTAGAAAAAACATGAGGACAAAACTATGAGAGAGAGAGAGAGAGAGAGAGAGAGAGAGATAGAGAGAGAAAAAGAGAGATCACAAAAATGAATTAAACCTTGAGAATATGAGGCAGAGAGAGTTCTTGTTGATGGCCAATAGAGAATAAAGCATGCAACAATAGATGAGAACTCTGACACAGTTGTCAATGTTGGAACATATGTATCACTGATACACACACAGTTGTCAATGTTGGAACATATGTATCACTGATACACACACAGTTGTCAATGTTGGAACATATGTATCACTGATACACACACAGTTGTCAATGTTGGAACATATGTATCACTGATACACACACAGTTGTCAATGTTGGAACATATGTATCACTGATACACACACAGTTGTCAATGTTGGAACATATGTATCACTGATACACACCATCTTTGCTACACACACACACAGTTGTCAATGTTGGAACATATGTATCACTGATACACACCATCTTTGCTACACACACACACAGTTGTCAATGTTGGAACATATGTATCACTGATACACACCATCTTTGCTACACACACACACAGTTGTCAATGTTGGAACATATGCATCACTGATACACACCATCTTTGCTACACACACACACAGTTGTCAATGTTGGAACATATGTTTCACTGATACACACCATCTTTGCTACACACACACACAGTTGTCAATGTTGGAACATATGTTTCACTGATACACACCATCTTTGCTACACACACACACAGTTGTCAATGTTGGAACATATGTTTCACTGATACACACCATCTTTGCTACACACACACACAGTTGTCAATGTTGGAACATATGTTTCACTGATACACACCATCTTTGCTACACACACAGACAGTTCATGCTACACACAGACAGACAATTCTTGCTACACACACACAGTTCTTGCTACACACAGACAGACAATTCTTGCTACACAGACAATTCATGCTACACTCAGACAATTCTTGCTACACACACAGACAATTCATACTACACTCAGACAATTCTTGCTACACACACAGACAATTCATACTACACTCAGACAATTCTTGCTACACACACAGACAATTCATACTACACTCAGACAATTCTTGCTACACACACAGACATTTACTGACCTTTAATTTAGCTATGCCTTCCTGTGTAGACATGGCTCCCTTCAACTCTTTCACTAAAGTTGAACCCAGATACTGGACAGAGAAGAACAAAAAGATTATAGCACGGGAGGTAAGTACCACACAATGAAGAACATTACAGGTAATCTATATGAGATAAACCTCTCAGACACATACCAAGAGATATACCTAAAAGATACACCACAAGACACCACAGCAGATATCCTACTAGAGACTGTCCAAGATGATATTCTACATGTGACAGATCTCTAAATGATGTTCTACATGTGACAGATCTCTAAATAATATTCTACATGTGACAGATCTCTAAATGATATTCTACATGTGACAGATCTCTAAATGATACCATAAATGTGATAGATCTCTAAATAATATTCTACATGTGACAGATCTCTAAATGATATTCTACATGTGACAGATCTCTAAATAA